>PVIR01041679.1:0-12650 GCA_004026965.1 Petromus typicus | reverse complement strand
GCTGGCCCTGAGCTCAGCCTCAAACTCACATCACAATCCTCCTGCCTCTGCCTCCCGAGTGCTGGGATTACAGGCGTGAGCCACCACGCCCGGCACTGTGGTATGTGGTACTGGTTGCTGCTGGGTTGAGTCTCCACACCCAGTATTGTTATGTGGTTACCGGGGAATCGAACCCGGGCCCTTGCGCTTGCAAGACAGGAGCCGGAACCACTGAGCTAACTCCCCGGCCCCATGGCACTTAAAATTTTATACACCTCTTTGGGTTGTGATGGGTTAAGAAGTTTCAAGCACTGCTATGTGCAGGGTTGCTAAGGAAACCACTTGTACCAAGTCACAACTGCCAACTGCTGGCTTCTGAAACAGAAATGACAGAAAAATGGCTACCTCTATAAAACAACTCAGTTTATATGATAAATCATGTTGATAAAGCATTTATTTCTCAGCAAAACTTGAGTGCGATCCTTGGAGTACATTTAATGCCTCTGAATGGTGATTTTTAAGTTTAGGAGGTGTGTCTGGCCTATTTGAGGAAAGAGGCAATGGGAAAGCTAGACGGGTACCCAGCTCCGGCCTACTGTGCCTCCTGTACTATCTCAGTGCGACTGAGGATGATCCTCGCTTTGATCTTTAGCTCGTTCTCCAAGTTCTTCTGAAATTAATGCTTTTGAGTCACTCCAAACAACGACAAATCATCCAACTAGAAATATCAAGGATGGAAACCCTCCAGGTTCATTACCACAACCTTCCTGGGATAGACCCTTTTCTCCTGGGGTTATGCAATGTATCTCATAGTCAAGAGGAAATAGCAGCTCCGATCCCACATGCTTTAGAGGTCAAGGGGTCAGAGAGTCTCACAAACTTCAGAAGCCACCTGAACTGAGCCAAGTGGGGCTAAACAAGCCTTCCTACCTGGCTGTGCAGGTCTAGCCACACAAATAAAGGCACGTACTGAACAAGAATTCAGGACTGAGAAAGGAGGCTGGGCTTCAGGAATTCTGAGCGAAAATGGAGAGCTTCACGAAGTACAGAGATCTGGAAAGTTCCATAGCCAAGTGTGCAGATTTGTTGGGGCTGAAGAGGTGGCAGACTGATTACTTGTGCAGGAATCATGCACTTCTAGCATGTCCTACAGAGCAAGCAAGCAGCTGTGGGGCATGCTCAAGAGATGTGGCTGTGGGACAGCAATGCAGAACATCAACTACACCACTGAAAGACCGAGTGATGTGGGAAGTGAGATCCAATGAAGATAAACCAGTGACTAATGCCCCTTTAGAGGTGACTGTGACCCTTGGCCCCTTGAGTCTGGCTTCTAGTTGCCTCCAAGTTCTGCCTCGTACCTTAAAATTCTTCTGTGATTCGGCTGTTGGGCTTTCCAGGTCAATGAGCTTCTTGAGATCCTCCTCAATGGTGGATTTGGAGGCTGGCTTCGGAGATGCCCGGAGGTCTCTGGTTGAAGCACGCAGCCTGGTGTGGGATATTTCACTGCCATCACTCTGATGACGCCTGGGAAGAAGGGGAAATGATGGTGGAAACTGAGTTAACAAGGCTTACTTGGGAACATCCTAAGAGGCAATGTGTTTACAGGAGAGAAAAGAAGTACCCTTGTCTACATCACAACTTAAAAACAGGCTTATTAAAGAAACAAACCAATCTGAAACATGAAAAAGTCTGAACAGAACAGGGTTCTACAGAGAACTTAGTTCTACTGTCCCCAAATTAACAACAGACTCACTAAAGGAGCACAGGATATGCAAGCCAAGTGTCACCTTTATACAAACAACAGAAACTGAAATGATTTGACTTTTTGCTGTATAACTATGTCCCAAAGTCTTTTTTCAAGAATACTCACTTTCTAATATTCCCTCTGGCCCTACTGGCCCAGTTATGAAGAATCCCACAGGGAGGCTGTGATTACTAGAATGGAAGGCACGGAAGTGGTCTATCTGAACCATGTCCTGGGGGATCCTCTTCCTGGAAGAGCTAACATGCTCAAATTCAAATGCTCCGCAGGCTATTTTAAAGGGTGGAGCTGAGAAACAATTTGTTTTGTTTTGTTTTGAAATGATCTTGCTGTGTGGCCCAGGTTGGCCCTGAACTCTCAGTGATTCTCATCATCCAGTTGTAGTTACCCCAGTGTTGACACTACTGCATCACCACACCCAGCTAAGGCCGATAAATTTAACAAACATCTCACTGTAGCTCCTAGCCTGGCCTCTCTGCTGGAGAAAATCACCCCAACCTTTTCTGTTCTCTTCTATGTTGAAAGCAAACCACTCAGAAAGAGAAATAAAAGAATTCTTACTTTCTTGTGTCCATAAATCCCACGGAGTTAATGGTTCCTTCAGGTTTTTTCCATCCAATCAGGTACTTGCTAGTAGCTCCCTGACGAGGGTAGAAAGTCCTAGGACCAGAGGAGGACGAGGAGGAGGAAGAGAAGGAAGGTGCAAGCTGTGAGGAGGTGGCAGGATGCAGCTCTTCTTTTGGTGAACTTCTGGCACTGGAGAAGACCACTGGGCTGGCTGAGTGCCGGGAGCTCATGGTACTGAGGAGCAGCAAAGACAAAATGACTCAAGTATGTACCTTGGGGCCACTATACCATTTACAGTAGTGGTGTCGAAGGTAGGGGTGATAGCCAGGATGAAGAATAATGAATGTTCATAGTATATCTAATGGGGATAACTGGCTGGTCCTCTTTGCTTTCTTATTATAATTTAAATGTCTGTTCTTAAAATCACAAGCAGTTCTGGGGCTCACTCTGTCCTTGGAGAAATAGAAGCAGTTAATATCATCAGGGACACTTGCGAGCACACTGGCACTACTGAAGATAATGTCATGATTGGTGGTGACAGGAGAAAGAACAGTGAAAGGCCTAGTGGTGTCAGCGGCCAGCTGGCTGGCCCTCTTCAGAAGTGGAAATGGAAGTGATCGTGATACTGCCACAGCCAGGCCAAGGAGGGAAGGGGGCTGACTCAGGGACACAGCCAAGACTTTGGGGCAGAGTGCAGCTCTTATTTCAGGGACACAGCCAAGACTTTGGGGCAGAGTGCAGCTCTTATTTATCATGGCATCTCACGCTAATATTGACTCTTAGTCCAACGACTTTCAGCAGCTTAAGTGTTAATGAACAGCATATGCACCCAACGCATTCCTCAATGGCACCTCCACTGTCCTGACTGAGACAGACTCTAGCAATACTGTATCAGCACTGACGCTCAGTTAACATAAATGTCCTATAATGTAAGATGATGACAAAGGGAAACTGAGTGTGAAGTGCATGCGAACCCTATACCATCTTTGCATCTTTTCTCTAAATCTAAAACAATTTTAATGCTTTGTTAAGTATACAAAAGAGTGAGATCCTAATAGTGTTGAGAAAGTATGTACTGGTGAAAACTGATCTTGACACACTCAAACCCTACACAAAATCAATTCCAGCTGGATTGTACAGGTAAATGTAGATCTAAAGATACTAGACTGTAATAAGGAAGGACATTTTATAACACAGAGGTTTCTTTAATAGAGGAAATGATTGAAACTCATTAAAATTAAGAAGTTTTTATTCATCACATGTACAAAAAATAACCAACACTAGGCTCCTATCCAGTATAACTCAACTCTTAAGGTCAACAAGACAACCTGGGAGAGAAATGGGTAAGACTCGAAAAACAACTCTGAAGAATGATACTTTAAAGTCCCAAGACTCTGGTGGTTGACATCATCAGTTGCCAGGAAACTATAAAGGACCACTAGACACTTATGGGATGGCTAAATTAAAAATAGTTAGATGTCAAATGTCAAAAGGATGTGAAGCAACTGGAACTCTGACATACTACCAGATGGAAAACTACCTGTTACAGCCCCTTTGTCAGCTGCTTCTCAACTCCCTATTGATGCTAAAGGATAAAATACACACATATGTGTAGCAAAGGGCACATATAGGAATTTGTAGTATTACCAAACTGGAAAGAATACAAGTGTTTGTCAAAAGCTGAATGGGCAAATGAATGTCTCATGAGGTGATACAGTGGTTACTGAGTTCATAAACTTAATTCTGGAGTTAAATTTGTGAACCAGGGCACCATCGTGTATGAAAAAGTAAAGGAAACTAATGTTGCCCACAACACATAGGTAAATGGCAATGTGTTTCTTGTAGAACCAGACACATACTAATACATATTGTATGAGTTCGTCTTTATGATGTTCAAATGCAGGCAAGTGAGTGAGTTTTCCTCTCAGGATTGTGCTCACCCAGGGAAGGAATGGGCATGTGGCAATGTACTGAGTTTTGATCTACGTGGTAATTGTGCAGGGATGAACACCTATGACATGCGCCTCTATCTGTATAAATGCTGCCCTTCCATACAACACATCCTCAAAAAACGCAGAAGCTGATGCTTGAAAGGAGGAGGCCCATCAGTCCCTGAAGCTTTGCCAACAGCCGGGCAAGCTGAGGAGGAACAATGGGACGTGGCAGAGCCCCTCTGGAGAGCTTCCCATGCTAACTGGAGCTGATTACTAGATCAGATATAACCACTGCCTTTGTCTATAACTTAGGATGAAGACCTAAGCTCAAACTGCAGAAATGTAATAAGAACAGACTAATCTATCAATTTTGCCCCAAATATTTTTCCACTTAGACTGGAAGAAACACTCACAAATCTCAAGGACAATGTAGACTGAAAAGAAATACAACTTTATCTTTTGGTAACAAATGTTCTATCTACCCACTTTTAAAATGAAGAAAAAGACATAAGGGGCAAGGATTTAGCTCAGTGGTTCTGGCACCTGTCTTGAAAGCATAAAGGCCCGGGTTCAATTCCTGGTAACCACATACAATAATGCCTGGTGTGAAGACTCACACCCATCAGCAATCAGTACCACATACCACAGTGTGCGCATGGTGACTCATGCCTGTCATCCCAGTACTTGGAAGGCAGAGGCAGGAGGACTGCCTGTGAGTTTGAGGCTGAGCTCAGGGCCAGTCTGAACTACAAAAGGAGACCCTGTCTCAGGGTCTCTGAATCATCCCACTGAGTCAGTCAGTGGGATGGGGCTGGGACATGAGATTTCACGCTTCTAACGCATCCTCAGATTCTGTGTTTGTGACCCATATTTTAAAAACCACTGTATTGAGAAATAGAAAATATTTAAAAGAAAAGAGGGTGTAGGAGTAAATAACGAGGGGGAAAAGAATGTGATAGTAATTTAAAAAAAGAGAGAAACAAAGCTTATGTATGTGGGACAGTTGCATGGCAGAGAAGGGGAAAGAATGAGAGTCAAGCCATCTCATATTCTGGTACAAACTCTCAATGTTGAATGTGATGATGATGTGTATTCATAATGTAACAATAATATTTGAATTAAAAAAAAAGCTATTGCCCAAATCTCTTGTAAGTGGAAAAATGTTTCAAGTGTTTATTAAAGACCAGACTCATTACAAAAACGAAACAAAACACCACTGTTCTAGAACTACACTTGAATTGCCACATTTTACATTTTCAACATCAAGTGTCTTGATAGCACTGATATATGAAAACCTGGGACTTTCAAAAACTAAACGCTTGGTCAAAAAGAAATAATCAGCTAGGAAGACAAAGTAAACTGCATAGTCTGTGATTTACAAATCATTTCTCCATGTTGTGCAAAAGAACTATGCTGGTTTTAGTTACTGTAGGTATTCAGTGTATAACAGACTTCCAAATAAATGATAATTAGCAAACCATTTTTAAATGTAAGGAAGAATTATATATGCAAGAAGTATATTATCTCATACTGTATTTTAAAACTAGTTGCTTTATTTTTATTGTAAGAAATTTTAAAAATAAAACATGAATGATCTGTCTACTGGCATATCCTCAGAAGGATAATTGCTTAAATAAGAACACTGAATCTGATTATTGCTTTTGTCTGTGAGCATGATGGCTGATACCAGCTCCCAGGTGTGAAGTGGCAGGACACTTTTGTTTACTAATGGTTATAATCAGACAGCCCCATTTAGCAACTGATTAGATTTGGGAACAAAGATCTAAGCATAAACAAATGAACAAATCCATTGGCACATCTCCCTTTAATGTATGCAATTCACAACAGGAGCAAATGAACATTCAGTGTGCACATAAGCACCACTGGGGAGGGCTTCTCAATATCTGAGTCCAAAACCCAGACATGTTCATTTGACAGAGCCAGGGAGGTGTTAAGACGACTGGGTAAAATCTCCCCTGAAGTGTGTGCACCAGCTGAGAGCTACTCAAAATCCAACTGCGTTATTCCTACTGTCGTGATCTGGCCATAGTTCAGCTTCACACATATCTAGACTCTGAATGCAAACCCACAGAAGCAGGGCTTCTCAAGCGGTGGACTGTGGCCGGGGCAGGTGCTGATGCTGATGCAGCGTCCTGGGCTCACGTCAGATCTAGAGCCTCAGAGATCCGTATTTTAAAACACTTTTGAAGGATTCTCATGTTTTCTAGCATTCAAGAACTACTGTGCTCTAAACTACACTGTTTAAGGCCTACTACACTATGAACCACACTCTACAATGGGTCTGTATGCTGCTCCCCACAGAGGTGGTGCAGGTGTGGCCAGCTGTGGGTGAGGCTCCCTGAAGCGACAACCCTGCAGGTGTCAGACTGCTTCAAGGACGTGCTCCTACCCACTTGACCTTAGAACCTCTGAGGTGGGTTTAGTCACAACGCAACTGCCATGAACTCAACAGCTATCTGCTGTTTAAGGGGAACTGTGGGACTGTACTGTCTTATTATTCTAGAGATTTCTTATTAGTACAAAACATTGCAATTCTGTCTTACCCATGGTGACTTAAATCCCTTTGTAGGAATTGTACAAGAAGGTATCAAGCTAATAATATGGAAAAAAAAAAAAGCCCAGTAGATAATGCAGTCATAGCTAACTCTCAACTGCTCTGACACTTAACCACATTTGGCGTTTCCTCCATTCTGACATGGAAATTTTGTCCCAGTACAATACTTGTCACTTGTTTAGTACTCAACCAACAATCTAGTACCTGTCCTTGTACTACCCTTCCCAGCCAAAACAATAGGTTTGGTATTCATTTTTGGTATTTGTTGTGCCTCAAAGAACCGATTAAGGATCAGTACCATTATATTGGAAGGGGCAATTACATCGTTACTTTTCCCACTGCAGAAAAGGTGAGTTTAACTGAGTATGACCAAACCAGACCACTGAGAAGTCAGTGAGTCCTGGATTATATACACAGAGACTACTTTTTATATGAACTATAGGTCACTCTCCCTTTCCTAAAGGTGGAACCACCTTGGATTGTTTGACCATTCCAGGATATAAATTCTGAACATAAAGAGAAGACGCACATAAAATACTACAAATAAAAAGGAACAACAGGATAACCTGTTGCAACAGGATAACCAGTCTGTGTAAACTTTTCATCTTGATCTGATGTTCAAGGAAAATCACAAACTGTAAATGTGCGGCAGCTGGTTATTTTACATTCCCAGGCAGGGTGACACTTACAGGAGAGGATGACTAATCTGCAAAAGTGATGCTGCTAGGTGCCTGCTTGGCTTTGCAAAGGGATGAGCCACCTGGGCTGGGGGTGGGGCACAGGCGTCAACAATTAAAGCCCTCAGTGCCAGACCTAGGAAGGCCAGGGAAACTGTTCTGAATTTCTGTATCCTCATTGAGACCACCCCGTCTTGCAGAAAAACATCTGTCTGCCACAGGCTGTGCTATCAGCGCTGTAGAAAGGAACACTTGGAGCCATCTACTATTCAGGAATGGCAGGAAGGGATGGGTTTTAGACAGACAGGGCCTGCTAAGGATGATGTTTTCAGGAGGGAGAAAGTAGCAATTAGTCACCTGACAAATGGCTATGGCAAAATCTGGGCCAAGGCTGAAGGCTGGCCTAATACCAGGGGGAGGGCAGCTGATCGAGCTTCCTATGATTGCTTGTACAAATAGCAAGCATTTGGGTGACAGCTAATGTGGAGGATAATGACGGAGGAGGGCTCCTCCCACTGTGTTCAACATTAGCCAGTTCTGTCCTCCACCCAAGGCTGGGCTACACCATTTAGGAGAGCTTCTGGAGACACTGGCTCCAAAGCCTCGGGGAAAACAAACAAATACAGTGGGATGATTAAGTTGGCAGTGGGTATTCAACCGACTGCAATAAAGGAAACTGCCTATCAGAAGCAAACATTTAGTAAGCACAAAGGCATACTGTTATAGAAAGGAAATGAGTGGCTACATGTAATGCAAAATGAGAGGCTATGCAATCGCTGTGGACCACAGCTAACTAGGTCTGCAATGCTAAGGTATTTAGTAAGGGGCTAACAATGTATCTGTTAACATCATTTAACTGGGCATAGCTGAGACAGGTGCCATGTCCAAATTTACCTTCTAAATGGATAAAGAGAAGCTTGAGCATAGAAAATGAGTATAGGATGAAACATAGAAGATTAAGGAGCTGTGAAAGAGACATGCTTATTGAAGGAAAAGTAGATAGCTGCTTCACATAGGTGATAAACAGCTTAAAAGGCAATGATGAAGTCATTTGTCTTAGAAGGACATTTACAGGTAGTAATACATTTGATAACTTTTTTGTTTTCAACAAACATAGAAACAGCCATTTAGTAGGTGGGCCACATACTAGATTATGAGTAAAGAACCCAGCTTGGTGAACGACTCTGGCTGACCAATGAAGGAACAAGGGCATGGGCTTGACCTCAGACTTCAAATCTAAGTTTCTTTCCGACCTTGCCTAGAAGTGTAGTACAAAATATTTCTTAGTGGACGGGTATTTAGCTCAGTGGTTCTGGCGTCTGTCTTGCAAGTGCAAGGGCCCAGGTTCGATGCCCGGTAACCACATACAATAATGCTGGGCGTGGTGACTCATGCCCACCAGCAATCAGTACCACATACTACACTGGCTCACGCCTGTGATCCCAGCACTCGGGAGGCAGAGGCAGGAGGATTGTTGAGGTCGAGGTTGAGTTCAGGACCAGCCTGAACTACAAAGCGAGACTCTGTCTCAGAAACAAAAAAACAACTTTTTTTTATGACCATCTTATTATTAGTGATCCAAATCCAGTGATAGGATATGGCAAGTGGAGCCAGCTATATCTTTTCATAATCTTAGAGATCCAGAATCATCTTCATGATTAGAAAAGACTCAGCTCAGAAAAGCCCCTTTATTTTCTCTTACTTGTATGATTAAGCTACACCTAGAAGCCAGGAGAAAATGATGAACAAAGATAAAACTTGTGATATACTGATACCACACAAACAGCTTGTAGAATCTCTCAAGATTATTCTTTTTACACCCTCCCTTTGAACAAAGCAATTACACAAATGCTCATTCTCACAGGATGTCTGAAGTAAGAATAAAAACAGACGGGATACTTTCTGAATTTCTCCTAGCCTTAGGACTCATGAAGGTTAGGAAAGTGTAGGCTGACCATCTGTTACGGCTTGTGTCTAGATGTCCCCCTACAGCCTCAGGCAGTCACAGGTGGGGCTGTGCGGAGGTGGCTGGAGGGAGCGTGTATGATCCTGAGATTGTGGGAAGCTGGGATCAAGAGTGTGGAATTACTAAATTGGTCCACTAATAGGTTTGGCAGAGTTTTGGATAGGATTAAGGGAGCCTTAGCCTGGGATGGAATATAAGGGAAAGAAAGAGGGTCATCGCTTGTTGCCTGCCTGCTGCCTTCTGCCTGCCTTGCTTTGCCATAAACGGTTTCTTCTCTGCCACGCTATTCAGCTATGCCGCCCACCTTGAAGCCAGAGACCTACAGACTGAAACCTACGAATGTGAGCAAATAAACTTTTCCTTCTTTAACTTCGGGGGTCAGGTACTGTTTTAGCAACGAGAAAAGTACTTAAGACATTGTCTAGATCAAGTGGAAGGGTCAGCTGCTTCACAGAACAGTGCCGGTGAGCTCCACACCCACGAGGGTGTGGCTTCCATTTTTAAGTCTCTGAATTAATGAAAGTAAAGTTCCAGATAAAATAACTGCCCACTCCCGTAATCTGGACGAAGTTCGGTAAGATAGCTTAGGCCATAGCAGCTGGGGGTTTGCTGAACAAAAGCCAAATAAAATCCTGAATGTTTACTGTGTGCAAGGCCATAAAGCACAAATCATGGACCAGGGTGAGGCAGGCAGGCAAACTGCCATCACTGAAAAGAAGTTCTGGGTTTGGAATTTGAGTTTGCACTGTGAAATTCTAATTAGTCCATAATATTTAAAAAAATAATATTTTTATCTTGAAAGAAAATGTACAATAGGAGCAACTAATTGTCAACTGAAAAAAATCTCAGGCAGAAAGATTTAGACAGAAATGCTGCAGATAAAGATAACTGGATAATTTCTCAACAAAGGAAAATAAATATTTTGTACATATGTAAGATTCCAAAGATGGTAAAGAGAACAAAATTTAAACCCAGCAGCTCGAGAACACAAAAGCATACACAGATACAGCCCAGCATGCTATAGAAGCCTGGGGCCTCCCTTTATGTTCAATGTAAATTACATAAGCCCAAGAAACATGAAGATTTTCTGGCATGAATAGCTAACTTATTAGGTTAACCAGAAAAAGTTCATTCATGAATTGACCTGCCTGGAGAGGAATTTCTCTTGTGTTTAACCAGCTAGTGAATGTCAGACACTGACCAACAGATATGCAGATCCTAACTGATAAAGGGTATTATTAACTCTTCGTTATACTTTGTAGATTTTTAAAGACTTTTCACAGAAGTGACTTTACTGAAAGTTTGTGCTATAAAAGGACTCTAAGTACATTTTGTACCAAAAACTCTACATAAAAGCACTAGGGTGGCAAGGAAACTTTGATATGTCTATACAGTGAGCTCTGAAATACAGTCGTGCTTGTCTAAAAGGAACCAGGAGCTGAGGATGCATGTCACTCTTGAACTTACTGGTAGGACCTTGAGTCATTAAGCAAAAAGTGGGAGCATGGAGGAAGCTGTGCTGAGCGGCACGGACCGCATTCATGGTGCACACGATGGGCCTGCTCTACCAAATGGCATAAACACGTGCATGCGATTTTGTCAGCAGGTACTAATGGGCCACGGGGCTGAGAGAGGGGCTGAGGGAAGTACAACAAAGGGAATTTTAAGGCAATTAGAATTTAATGTGGTTGGGCAGGTAAGGCTGGAACGTTATAGAGGAGGTGTGCATGTCCAACTACAAGGTGTGTTCTCGGCTTCACAAAGGGCAGCTTCAGATCTAGTCCCTGTATCACACATGACACTGGTCTGCAAGATGAGAGCTTTTTATGCAAGTGGAGGAGGTCTTTGTAAGTACCTTGCCTACTGTCACAGCCAGAACTATGAGAAAAAGGAATGTTTTAAAAATGTATTAAAAGCACAATGATCTTCATTTCTACAAGTCATTTTTTTTTTGGAGTAGTTCATTTTAATATCTGACAGTGAAAATCTCTCCCTAGAATTCTAAACTTTACAGAAAATGTATCTAAATTCTAAATAACAGACTTTAATGGTGAGAGTTGTTGGTACATATGGCCTCTCTTAATGACACCCAAATGTAACAGCCCTGGGTTCTTGCCGAATGCCACAGAAAAAAGCTGCACAGTCATCAACAGGGAGACTGGGGGCACAGAACGGGGTAAGAACAGCACAGCCAGAAATTAGCAGTGGAACTTAATCACTGTAATTTAGATTTTGTCATTGAGTCCCAGGTACAAGCTCTTTCTGCACTGTCAAGAGATCTCCACATTAATTGCTGTTCCTGTCTTTTGAGGACGGACACACACACACACACACACCCCTAATTTGCTGTGATTTTTCAAGCAACGTGTTCTTGGTGGCTAAGTCTGCTTTTCCTCCAGTAAAGGAAGGCTGCAAAACTCACTCTGCCAAGATCAGCAGTGAAGTTACAAAGCATTCCTGTGCACTGGAGCTGAGAAATGAGTGTGACTCAACCTTCTTGGGGGGGGGGGGGCTCTGACATCTTCCTGAAAGCCCACATTCTTCTCTTCTCCAGTAAGTTTGACTTTCAGTGAGTTATTTCTAGGTGAAGACTTTAATGATTTTGCACAGCCCATTTGAAGCAGAAAATTGAGATAATCCTTTGAGGCTGAGTCGGTGCCTAATGCAAAGCCAGGTGTCTGATAGGAGGACTCTACAAGCCCCCTGGCTGGACTTGTCTGATAATGGCATGGTTCCACATTCTGTGCCTCGGCATGCACTGGCACACACTGCCAACCTTCCTTCACAGTGACGGCAGTCTAGCCTTTCTGACTTTGTTTCCACAACGGTAGATGGCAGAGATATCTTCAGGTGGAATTTCACTCTTTTTTTTTTTTTTTTTTAGGTTTTTGGAGACAGGGTCTCGCTTTTTGTGGTTCAGGCTGGCCCTGAGCTCAGCCTCAAACTCACATCACAATCCTCCTGCCTCTGCCTCCCGAGTGCTGGGATTACAGACGTGAGCCACCACGCCCGGCACTGTGGTATGCGGTACTGGTTGCTGCTGGGTGTGGGTCTCCACACCCAGTATTGTTATGTGGTTACCGGGGAATCGAACCCGGGTCCTTGCGCTTGCGAGACAGGCGCCGGAACCACTGAGCTAACTCCCCGGCCCCTCTTTTTTTTTTTTTTTTAAGGTTTTTTTTGAGACAGG
>PVIR01041678.1:0-12629 GCA_004026965.1 Petromus typicus | reverse complement strand
AAAAAAAAATCTAACAATAACAAGTGTTGGTGAGGATGCAAAAGAAAAAGGAATTCTACTGCATCATTGGTGGGAATGTGGACTAGTACCACCACTATGAAAATAGTGCTGAAGATTGCTCAAAAATCTACATGTGGTTTTCATACACAGTGGGGTACCACTCTGCCATGAAGACGGACAAACTTGAGACATTTTGAGGTAAATGGATGCACCTTGAAAACATAATTTTAAGTGAAATAAAGTGGAACACAAGCTTAAATGTAACATTATTTTTGTTCGGTGAGAAGTCCAAAGAGTAAAGAAGAAGCAAAATGGAGGATAGATATTGGGAAGTATGAAGAAAATGTTCAAATGGAAAGGGAGCGAGGGAGAGGGAGGATGTGGGAAAGAAAGAAATAGATGGACAAAGAGAAAAGAAAGAACAGTGAAACAAAGTTTTATAAATGGGGAGAGAGCTGAAGAAGGGGAAGGGAATGGAAAAAAACAATTAAGGTATATTATATACAGGTTCAGATTCTCTATGATGAATGTGATCATTATGTATGACAAAAATGTACCAATAAAAATTATTTCAAAAGTTTATTATTCTCTGTTTTATTCTTTTTCATAAGAATCTTTTTGGTTTATTTTTTTTTCTTAAATTGATTTTATTGGTACATTTTACATACACATTATTATCATAATCGACACTGAGAATTTGTACCGGTACATTACATGGAATTCTCATGGTTTATGTTTTATACTGAGTAACTACTTTGAAGATAGCACACAGTGTTGTTATTCTTTTATTCGGTTATGAAATGTTTCATTTTTTCTTAAAAAGAAATAGTCATAAAATTAATGAAGATATAATTTACCACAGTAGTATACTCTGCTCTGTTTCTCAAACTTTTCTTCTTTCCTTTTCTTTCTTCTTCTTTCCCTTTTTCTTGGTTCAGATGTCCTGGTCAGTAAATAGAGTTATTTGGCTTGGTTTAAATACAGTTATATAAATTGATACTTTTACATTTTGAGACAGGAGCTCGGTTTCAGATCCAGGGCTTCTTGCAGTGCATGAGCCACTTGCCTCAGTTCCTGAGTGCTGGGATTACAGGTGTCATAGGTATGTGCTGTCACGCCTTGAATCGATACTAAAATAGGTGATTTAGAAAACTCTGAATTAAAACTGAGTATTAAGTGTAACATTTGGAGAAAATTGCAGCTGTTCTTTACAGTGATCTCCATGCTGAAAGATCTTTGGCCATTTGATGGCTAGAAAACCACTCTGTTGTAATTGACCAACTAGACTGGGTTGGATTGATTTCTGTCTTCCATCCCAAATGATGTCCCTCTTTCCAGATTCCTGTTTGGAAACTAGTGCTCAGTACCTCAAGATGTGACTATATTTGGAATTTTGGCCTTTAAATGGATGATTCAGTCAGAATGAAGTTGACCTCCAACCCAATGTGACAGGTGTCCTTAGACCAAGAGATTAGGACGTGTGTGTGTGTGCACGCACACACACACACACACACACACACACACACACACACACACGAGGAAGGACCACGTGGGGGCACTGGGAGAGATGCCCGAGGAGAAACCAACTGTCAGCATCTGGATTTTAGTTTCTCTAGAGCTGAGAAGAAATAAATTGTCATGTAAGCCAGAGTCTTGGTATATTATGATGGCAGCCTTAGAAAATGAGCAGACTTGGTGTTGTATCACTTGATTCATTGAGGCGATGAGAAATTCAGGAGGTGTTTTTTTTTTTTTTTTCTTTTTTTTTAAATTGAGCTTTTCCTTGGATCCCAAACAGCGAAATTAAAGGGTGGGAATTTTCCCATTGACTCCCTCTGGACCATTTTTCTTCAAACCTTTGGGGACAGCGGCATCTAGTGGTAGTTTCTTTTATACACGTCAGTGATGAGCTGCAGTCTAGAGTTGAGATTAAATAAGGTCTCACCTCACGAATAATGAAGTAGGATTGAAGTATACGATGAGTGTCTAAGTTAAAAAATTGTGACAGTAAAGACATATTGCCATCAATTCTCTCAGAATAGTTCCCTTGCTTTGGACGTGTATCTCATTCGTCCTACCTCTTTGGGAAGCTGTTCTGCCAGTCCTCTCGTGTGACTGTTTTCATGAGGTGTGATAAAATCTATGGCGAATGTTGCTGCCGTTGCCCTCCGATAGAAGGGCAGGCTTGTGTACACATCGCAGCGTGTCCTTCGCCACTGCATTCGCTGGATTGGGCACTGTGTGACTTCTCCAGGGTCCAGATGACTGTGGAAGATGCACATTTCCACCTGATTCAAGTCACCAGGGCAGCCTCAAAGCGCAACTCTGGACGCGAAAGGTTGATTCCAGAAGTACTCCGGAGGGTGGCAGGTGTGACTGGATAAGTGTGTTTGACAGTGTGTCTCTTACTGTAATAATTATAGAAGTGGTAAACATAGGTCATATTTTCTGATCAGAATCTGTGAGGGGAGGGTCCAGCCATCAGGCTGTTTTAGAAGTTCTGCTCTGGTCCAAAGTGCAGCTGAGCTTGAAAACCACGGCTGCACGGAAAAACAAATTTCAGTGGAATGAATTCTAGATTGCAAACATAGGAGCTTATATTCAGAAGCCCTTCTGTACAGTATGAAAAAGCTAATTAATTTCTGTTTATAAGTTTTAAATTTTTTTTTTTTTTTTTGAGACAGGGTCTCATTTTGTGGTTCAGGCTGGCCCTGAGCTCAGCCTCAAACTCACATCACAGCAATCCTCCTGCCTCTCCCTCCCGAGTGCTGGGATTACAGGTGTGAGCCACCATGTCTGGCACTGTGGTATGTGGTACTGGTTGCTGCTGGGGTGAGTCTCCACCCCCAGTATGGTATGTGGTTACCGGGAATTGAACCTGGGTCCTTGCAAGACAGGCGCCGGAACCACTGAGCTAACTCCCCGGCCCTATAAGTTTTAAATTTAACTGGCGTCCTAACCTGGAGGCCCAACTCGGAGTCTGGCTGACTTACGTCTGTCTGCTTGTCTCCAAAGGCCGGCTGAAGAAGCAGGGGTGGAGACCCTGTAGGTGGGACTGACAACTGTTTCAAGTCTTGCGCAGGTGGCATTCGGGTAGCCTGGGCCAGCTGCCCTGTCAGGTGGGGTCAGTGAGATAGTAGATAAGAATGTAGACGTTGCCTTGGGGGAGTTGTGGTGTTTCTCACAATGTATTTACTATCAGACCTGTCATCCAAGGTTACTTGCTGGAGCAAATGACTCTGAGAAGGGACAGTCAAGAGAGAAGGGAGATGTCATGTTTTTACCTGCTTTCACTTACCTATGGGCACCACAAACCTGAGTGAAGAGCTGGTGCTTCTCAGCAAAAGCAGTCTCTCAAGTCCTTAGTACAGGGGTGTATGGTAGTGGCGTGTCCTGTACTCCCAGACTTGGGCAGGTGAGGTAGGAGGACTGCAAGTTCCAGCCCAGCCTGGGAAACTTAGCAAGACCTTGTCACAAAAATAAAAAAATAAAAAGAGCTGGGGTTGTAGCTCAGTGGGAATGCCCTGGATTCAGTCCCCAGTTCTGCTGAAAACCACCACGAGGGAGTTGGTAGCAGGGTGGACTCCCACGGTGCTGGGAGGAGCTGGGGGGTCACCATAGCTTTTTGCAATGTGGTGAATATATTGGGCTTTGTTAATTAGAAATATGATTTCCAGCTGGGCGTGGTGGTGTGTGCCTATTATCCTGGTACTCGGAAGGCTGAAGCAGGAAGATCACTGAGAGCTAGAGGCCAGCCGGGTCTGCCTAGTGAGTTCAAGGCCAGCCTGAAAAACATATACTACCTTCCTCAAAGAAAAAGAACAGAAGGTTGCTGGGAGTATGTGGGCATATGTACCTTGTGCCTGTGCCTCTCTGCCCTACACCAGTCCCTGTTCCCATGTAGCTAGTGACTCGGAGTGCTCGGGTGAATGTGTCCCTCTTCCACGCCACCGTGGTGGATACCAGTGCGGGTGGACAGAGCAGCTGCACCTCTAACTGCTTTGGTGACTGCAGTCCAGCGTGAGTGAGGGAGCTCTGGAGAACTGCTGACTCATGGGAGCTGAGCGGAAGCAGAGACTTGAAAGAAGGCCAGTCAAAGAGCTGATTGTGGCTTTGACCACCAACTGGTTCCACTGGCCTCCCTCAGTGACTCTTTTCACCAAACTTTACAGAGAATCAGAAGCCTCAGGGCCAAACTATGTGCCTCAGCTTTTGGTCCAAAGCATATATTCGTGACAGGGTGACAGGCAGAGCAGAGGGTGGAGGCTGTGGCCCTTAGGAAGGACTTGGGTGCCTGTGTCCCGTACTGAGCCAGTGCTTCCTCCAGCTGGTCGGCCCAGAGTTGGGAAAAGGCTTTGCACATGGACGGGTTTTCAGGGAGCTTCCCTCCCTGCCTCCTACTTTCTTCATCTCACCCCAGGAGAATTCAATTTTCTGTAAAGCACAATTATAGGCCAAATTAAGCCTCCGTCCATGTTTGCACTTTGAAGAATTTTGCAAACAGATTATGCAGTTAGTGAATCTGACATTGGGCAATAAACTATATACAATAAAATATCTTCATAGTTTTTATATAAGACTAATAGTGAAGGATTGCCTGATTGTAATAAACAATTCAGATTAGTAGAACACGGAGTTTGAAGATGGTGTGGTTCATGTACATTGAAAGAAAATTGAGAGCATCTTTTGATACAGCGTACTCTCTTTCTCCCTCATCAGGACCCTCCTAACACTCTTTATTCTTTAAAAAAACCCTGAAAACCTTATAGCGCCTGTAATTGGTTATAAACAACAACAATGTCCGTTTTGAGTTTACTTAAAAAGACGAACAGAACTGTGATTTCTGTATGCTGGCTGCCATGCTAAGTTCAGGGTGGCTTGTGGAATCTTACAAGGGGGAAGCTCCTTTGTTTGTCCTGTGATGTCTTAGTTCATTTCTTTGGTCTTCACAGCATCTGATTCTAGGAGAGGGTTTTTCTGAGTTTCAGTAAAGTAGCAGGTTTTTTTTGTTTATGGTGCTAGGGATTTAACTCAGGGTTTTCATTCCAGGTATATATCTGCCTCTCCTTTAAAAACAATGGATTCAGGGGCCGGGGATTTAGCTCAGTGGTTCCGGCGCCTGTCTTGCAAGCACAGGACCCGGGTTCGATCCCCGGTAACCACATACGTATACTGGTTGTGGAGACTCACGCCCAGCAGCAACCAGTACCACACACCACAGTGCCGGGCGTGGTGGCCCACGCCTGTAATCCCAGCACTCGGGAGGCAGAGGCAGGAGGATTGCTGTGATATGAGTTTGAGGCTGAGCTCAGGGCCAGCCTGAACCACAAAGTGAGACCCTATCTCAAAAAACCCTAAAAAAACCTCCAAAACAGTGGATTCAGTGTATCACTACTTCCCTAAATTGCCTAGGTAGAGCTTGAGCCTCCTATAGTGCTGGGATCAGAAGCATGCACCTCTTCTAAATAGCAGGCTCTTACATCTACCATGTATTCTAGTTAAAAAGAAATGGTAATGGGCTGGATATTTAGCTCAGTGGTTCTGGCGTCTGCCTGTCAAATGCAAGGTCTGGAGTTCGATCCCCAGTAACCAAGTGCCACAGTGTTGGGCGTGGTGGCTCATGCCTGTAATACCAGCACTTAGGAGGCAGAGGCAGGAGGATTACTATGAGTTCGAGGCTGGCCTGGGTTACATAGTGAGCACAGGTCAGTCTGAACTACAAAGCAAGACCCTTTCTCCAAAAAAAAAAAAAAAAAATTAAACCTATTAGTTTTGTCTCTGTGCTTCTCTCTTTCCTTCCCCCTACTGCCTAAAGATGGAAAGCTCAGAAAGTTCTTTATTACAGTATTTCAAAGTCAGCTAAATATCTATTTAAAACTTTTCTAGTTTTAAAAAATACTTAATGGCTTAATTTGGCGCAGTGGTACATGCTTGTAATCCCAGCTTCTCAGGAAGGTTACAAGTTCAAGCCTAGCCTGGGTGACTTAGAGAGACTCTGTTTCAGAATAATAAATATAAAAGCCGATGCGGCTCAGTGTGACAGCCCCAGTGCAGCTCCCGGTACAATTGCTCCAGCAGTGACCAGCTCACCTACATCAGTGTTTGTGAATGGCTTCATGTACCTGCAGTTACTTTTTCTGCACATGACCTGTGGTATCTAATGATTGTCTTCTTCAGTCCAGAGCAGTTTTGCCCCTTTGATTTGCAAGTGTTCCATCTGTTTGTGCTGTACTGCTTGTCTGAGGGCCTGTTACAGTCTACTGTGAAAGAGATCAGAGACTTCCTGGCAGATAGAGGAGAAGGTGATTTTGTTTTCATTTTTGTGGTGCTAGGGATCAGACCTAGGCCCAAGTGCTCTACAACAGCTCTCCTCTGTGCCTGACAGTTCTGCATTTGCACGTTTTCAAAGGGACTGTCTAGAGCCTTGCACCTGGGCGCAGACATCCTTCAAACACAGCCAGAGAGGAGAGAAGGGATGAAGCCAAGGTCAGCAGGAGACTCCTTTGCAGAGACTTGCTGCTGTGCTCTGGGCGGGACCCTCTTCCTCTCATCCTGCGCTTAAGTCGCTAGGGGAGCTTTGAAGATTGCTTTGCCAGGGAGCGAAAGTCAGCTGGTCTTCCTGACTAGCCTTCTGTGGTGTCAGCCTCAGCCTCCAAGCCCGCGCAGAGAGGGACAGACACGGAAAGGGGTCCCCCACCAGTCTGGCTGAGCCCGCTCAGTTGTGAGGACAGTGGAACAGGCCTGGGAGCTTACACTAGTTTCCCCAGGTAGCAAGGGGAGTCCCAGGGCCATGTGGCAGCTGGCTTCTGTTGGGTGTGGGAGTGGAGGAGGGTCTAGGTGGACACTCTTTGGTCCCAGGGACACCCTTTCTTCACACTCGAAGTTCTGAGCGACCCCGTGGGCAGGGAGCAGACAGAGGGGATGCTGAGGCGACAGAGCGCTGAGCCAGACTCCAGGCTGGATGGAGCCTCCCCGGGGAACACCCTGCCTTCCAACCTCCTCTCGGAGGCTGCTCTGGTTTTCTGTCCCTGTAAAGACAATTCTCTAGTGCCTGGTAGCTCTTTCAGTACATCCCTCTTTGCCTCAGTTCTCCAAGTGAGCTTCCCGTGCTTTTTCCCCAGAGCACAGGCTGACCCACGCTGCGATTTCAGAGGAAGCAACGCATCGCAACCAAGATCCCCACTGGTTCCCACACAGATGCACAGCGCGAGCACAGATAGGGGCCAGGACTCCTGTCTTCCTGAAGGAGGGAAAGGTGGGGTGTAACTTAGGGCTCGCTGTAACTCACTGTGTGAGGTACGGATGAGACAGAGGCAGCCGAGCAGGTGAAGAGGGCTGGGATTCTGGGGAGCCGGCGAGCTGAGGGGCACAGAGAGCGCATGCTCGCCACAGCCAGGGTATTCCGGGGGCTGAGGGCTGAGGAGCAGGCCAGGCCACACCACCACCACCACCACCACTGTGGTTGTTCTTCCCAACTGCCCAGCCCATGAAATGAGTGACTGTTAGAGGGGTGCAGAGACACTCGACTTTACGGATGTCTCTCCTCCAGGAAACTGGCAGTGAACATTTCTCTCTCGTTTTTTTTTGAGATAGGGTCTCGATTTGTAGTTCAGGCTGGCCCAGAGCTCAGTAGGTAGTCCAGGCTGACCTTGAACTCACAGCAGTCCTCCTGCCTCTGCCTCCCAAGTGCTGGGATTATAGGTGTGAGCCACCTTGCCTGGCATTGTAGTATGTGATACTGATTGCTGGTGGGTGTGAGTCCATGCTGGTATGTGGTTACTGGGGATTGAACTCCAGACCCTGCGCTTGCAAGGCGGGCGCCAGAAGTACTGAGCTAAATCTCTGACACATCTCCTCTCTTAACAGAACGTGACATCTCCCAGTTCTATCACCTATCTGTCTAATCTCCCTCACACAAAATGCACCTGTACTGCTTATCTTGTTTGTTTCTCCTTTTTCATGTCACAACATGTCATGAATATTTCTGGATACCAGTATATATGCTACATTTCTCTAAATAGCTATGTGGTTTTCCATTGCTTGATTTATTTTAATTTTCTCTTTTGAGACAGGGTCTCACTGTGTACTTCAGGGTGACTTTAACTCAGTGATCCTTCTGCCCCACCCTCCCAAGTGCTGGGATTACAATTTTTAATTTGTTTCTATAAGTACACATTTGCAGAGCATGACAATTACATTAATCATGAGGACTAGTATGTGTACATAACACATCTTAGTTCTTTTTATGTCCTATTCTGCCCCCTACTGCCATCTCTTGGCTTTCCAATTTATCATAATTTATTAAAAATTTCACTCAGTTTAATAATTAGGTTCTGTCCAATTTGTCCTCACTATAAATAGTGTCCATATAGTCACTCATATCTCTGATTTCCTAAGAATATTAACAGAAATGAAATGTTCAGTATTAGAAGTGGCTGTTGGCTCAAAGTAAATGTATGTTTACTTTTTTTTTTTTTTTTTTCATTTCTGGAGATTGAAGCCATGCTAGGCATATGCTGCACTACTGAGACACATCCAGTCGTTTTTTGAAATCTTAGACAGAGTCTTTCTAAGTTGCTTAGGCTGGCCTCACACCTGCAATCCTCCTGCCTCAACTTCCTGAGAAGCTGAGATTATAGATGTGCTCTACTATGCCTGTCTATTTTAAGGTGTTATTATTTATTTATTTTTTGAGATGGGGAAAGAGGACAATGGACACTTTGCTGAGGTGATGGTGTCCTAGAACTGCCACTGCCAACTCTAGTGACCCCGCAGGTTGAGGGCTACTTTCTCGCTGGGGGCTTGGAATGGGGTCCTGTGAATTGTCCTTGGGGTATGGTCTGCTGTCTCTAATCAGTCTTCAGGTTCAGGGGCTGGTAGCTGTACAGAGTATCCTGTTTGTGAAGCTTCTCTCCTTATTATGTCAAGAGAAGCCAGGGCTGGGGAGTTAGCTCAGTGGTTCCAGCGCCTGTCTTGCAAGCGCAAGGGCCCGGGTTCGATTCCCTGGTAACCACATACCATACTGGGCATGGAGACTCACGCCCAGCAGCAATCAGTACCACGTACCACAGTGCCGGGCGTGGTGGCTCACACCTGTAATCCCGGCACTCGGGAGGCAGAGGCAGGAGGATTGCTGTGATGTGAGTTTGAGGCTGAGCTCAGGGTCAGCCTGAACCACAAAGTGAGACCTGTCTCAAAAAAAACAAAAACAAAAACAAAAACAAAAACAAAAAAAAAGAAAAAGAGAGAAGCCACTAGACATAGTCTTGCTGCGGTCCAAGTCCTAAAACTTTTCCGAAGGCAAAGGGTGTGACCTCCATGGGAGGGGGTCTCCAAGCAGTCACATCAGACAGTTTACTATGGGTGGTCCACTTTCCTAGAGGAAATCCATGTTTGTGTATCATTTTTAAGGGAACTGCTTTTCCAGATCTTGATATAACGCACTTTGTATCTCATGTGAAAGACCCTTCTGTGGAATGACCATCCCAGGACCTGACTTAAGAAATCTTGGATTTTTCTCCTAATTGTTTAATAAAAACACGGGTCCACTAGTAAGTCAATTAGGGCCACAGGAATCGGGGAGTAAAAGGGGGATCTTGGGCAGCGCTGGGAGGAGAAGGTAGGTAGACACCTGTAGAGACTTGTATCATAAGGCTTTGCCCGGCTTTGCGGCTTGGGGATTTCTCTTCCTTTGCAGAAGCTTTTTTTTTTTTTTTTTTTAATCTTTATTGGTACATTAAATATACATATCATGATTGCACTCCATAATGGGGATTTGTACCAGTATAAGACACAACTTAATTCTCATTTTTTCCCACAGCCCTACCCACCCTACCACCCCCCCATATACATAAAATTTGTTTCCTTTTTTGTCACAATTTCAACATTTTCCCCCTTCTTTGTTATTCTTTCTGCTAGTTTGAGTTCAACTGAGGTTTTGTTCATAAAGTATTTTCCTACCCAGTGTCTCCAAGAGTTCTACCTAACCTATCTTCCAGTAGGTTTAGTGTTTCTGTTTTAGTATTTAGATCTTTGATCCATTTCAGTTTTAGTTTAGTGCATGGTGAGAGATATGGGTCTAGTGTTAAACTTTGGCAGGTTGAAACCCAGTTTCTACAGCACTATCTGTTAAACAGGCTGACTTTTCTCCAGTGAGGGTGCATGGCTCCTTGTCAAAGATGAGGTGGCTGAGCATGTTTGAGTTATTTTTGGATCCTCTATCCTGTACCATTGATCCTCAGTCTGTTTCTTTGCCAGTACCCTGCTGGCTTTTTTTTTTTTAATCACAGTGGCTTTGTAGGATAGTTTCAAGTTGGGGATGGTATTAGCTCTGAATTGTCTTTGTAGCCTATGATTGCTTTTGTTATTTTAGGAACTTTTTGTTTCCAAATTAATTTTTGGATTGTTTTCTCTCATATTTCTGTGAAATATGCATTATACTACAGTGACATATGGGCACCCATGTTTATAGTGACACAGTTTAAAATAGCTAAATCTTGGAAACAGCCCAGATGTCCATCAACTGGTGAATGGATAAAGAAGGTAAGCCTAAAACATTTTTTTTAATATAAAAGGGAGTACTACTCAGTCATAAAGAATGGTAAACTAGAGATATTTATATTTAAATGGATGTACATCGAGACCATACTTTTAAGTGAAATAAATGGGAAACAAGTAAGTGCTGTGTTGTTTCTCTGATGTAAAAAACTGAAAGTGTAAAAGAGGAAGAAAGTATTTAATGGATATTGTGAAATAGCAAAAAAAAAAAAGGTTTAAATGGGAAGGAGAGTTTGGTAGGGGGGTGGGAAAGGAAAGTAGGTAAAGCAAAAAACAAGAGAAAAGAAGGAAGAAATGGGAACAAAGGTTTTGTAAGTAGGGAGGGGTGGAAGGGAGGAAAAGAGAATGGGGAAAATGCAAGAACCAAGATATGTCATGGACAGGAACAAATTCCCAAGATGAATGTGATCATAATGTATATCTAAAATGTCCCAATAAACTTAATGGGAAAAAATACAGGAATGGTAGCTAGTGAATAAAATATAAACAAATTAAAATATCTAATGTTATTAAAGTTTTAACCTTCAGTAATGAAACATAAATAAATCTTTAAAACTTGTAAAATCAAAATGTTATCAGGGCGGTGCTTCTCCTTGGTGCTCTAGGAAAAAATGTTCTCCATCTCCCAGCTTTCCTGGGCTGCTCGTGTACCGTGGATCGTAGCCCCTTCCGCCTTGAGTCTGCAGCGCACTCTCTCTCCACTTTCACACGTGCCCTGGACCCTCTGACCTCTGCTTTTGTCATCACATCTGCTGTGACTCTGGTGCCCTCGTGTTCATCTCATGAGGGCCCTTGTTCTTTCCCTGGGCTCGTGGGCTAAGCCAGGGTCACCTGTCTCAGCCCTGAAAGCTTAAGCAGAGCAGCAAAGTCCCTTTTCCATGTAGGCTTTCATAGTCACATGTTTGGGGGTGGATATCTTTGGGGGTACTGTTTTATCTTCTCCAATCAATATGACAGATCTACTCAACCTCAAGGATAAGTAAGGAAGAGGATCACCATGGTTTATACTACCCTATACTAGATGATAGTATACCATTTTCAACATGCTTATGGCTCAGTTCAGATCCACTACATAATAGTTAAAAGAGCACTGCAGGCGCTAGGGATTTAGCTCAGTGGTTCCAGCGCCTGCCTTGCAAGCACAAGGGCCCGAGTTCATCCCTGGTAACGACATACCACAATACTGGGTGTGGTGACTCATGCTCACCAGCAATCAGTAATGCGCACCACAATGCTGGGTGTGGTGGCTCAAGCCTGTAATCCTGGCACTCAGAAGGCAGAGGCAGGAGGATTGCTGAGTGCAAGGCTGAGTTCAGGACCAGCCTGAACTACAAAGCGAGACTCTGTCTTAAAAAGTTAAAAAAAAAAAAAAAAAAAAAAGCAAAGCACTGTAAGTTTGGGTCAAGAACTCTGATTTTACCACTTAGTAGCTGTCTGACCTTCAGACAATTCACTCAACTTTTGAGACTCAAGATTCACATCTGTAAGTGGGAGCAATGGATCAGTCATAAGAGTTAACTGGATTATGAGAAAATGAACCTCTTGGAGTGTTTTGTGTGAGAATTTCCTTTGGAGAAGTGCTTTCTAATTTTTTTGCAATCTGGAGTAAATTTGCAGAGTTGTCTAGAACATTTTTGTTTGTTTGTTTGTTTCTGTTTTTCTCTCTTCATTAGTGTTGAAAGAAACGGGGAATGAGATGGGATGAAATGCTTGTAAGCTTTACGGGGCGCGTGTTTGTAGGGGAAAGTGGGGACTGGCAGAGGCCACTCCGAGTTGTCAGACTGCTAAACTCACTCCCGTGTTAATGGCATGAATGCATTCCTGAGGGATCTGTACTCAGGTCTGATGACCCTCAAAGGTCTCATCTCTGAATACTGTCACTGTGTCAATCCTATTTCAACCTGTCTTTGCCAGGAAACATTCAAACTCTAGCTTCTTTGTTCTTTTCCTTCCTGAAGCATGTTTGTGCTGAAAATGGAATTAATGTGTGGAGAATTCTTTTCTTTGGGTGTTTTAAAGATGTTTCACTGCTTTTAGGTCTCTACTGTTTTTGGATAGAAATTTGTAGTTTT
>PVIR01041677.1:0-12630 GCA_004026965.1 Petromus typicus | reverse complement strand
AGAGAAATTACTGGATAATATGGTAGTTCTGTTAAATTTGTTTGAAAAACTGTTGTAATTTTTTGGTTTTAATTTTGATGTTTTCTGTTTAATTTTTTAAAAAATGGGTTTAAATGGGTATGAAATATTTCACTTTTTTGTATTGCTATAATGTTTAGTAATATCACGTAATACTGAGTATCTTCACATGCATTTATTGCACATTTGCATATCTTTTTTGATGAAATGTTTAAACCTTTGCCCATGATTAAATAAACTTGATTGTATTTTTGTTGTCTGAGGTTTAGAAGTTACTTCTATATTCTGAATTTAATAGGATAAAAAATTGCAAATATTATCTTCCGTTCTATGGACTCCTATTTTACTTATAGTGTCCTTTAATTACAAATCCTTTCATTTTGATGGTATCCAATTAATTAATTTTTATTGCCAGCGTTTTCTGTCATATCTGGAAAAGGCACTGCCAAATATAGCATCATGAAGCTTCCTCCCTATTTTTACTTGTGAGAGTTTCACAGCTTTAGCCCTCATGTTTCAGAATTTCATTCACTGCATCAATTTTTTTTAACACAGCATAAGAAAAGTCTTATTTTTCATGTAAATATGTAGTTTCTACAGCATTATTTGCTGTAATGATTGCCTTTTCCCATTCAATGAACCTACTGGGAAGTCATTTGACCATATAAATGGAAGTCTATTTTGTGCTCTTTATTCTGTTTCACTGCCTGTATTTCTATCTTTACATCAACACTACACAGATGTGATGCTTATAGACTTGTAGTAAGTTTTGAAATCAGGGAGTGTAAGATTACAACTGTTTTTCCTTATCAAGACTGGCTCCCTGGGGCTCCTTGAGATTCCATGCGAATTTCACTATAGGTTTTTTGTATTTATAATGACATATTATTAGGATTTTGATAAGGATTACATTGAATTTGTAGTTCATGTTGGATACTACTGACATTTTGATAATATTACATCTTCAAATCTGTGAATATAGATATTTACTTGTGTCTTCTTTACTTTCTTCTAGTAACATTTTAAAGTTTTCAGAGTATAACTTTGTTGCCTATTAGGTAACATTTATTTATAAACATGTTTTTATTTTGATGACCTTGTAAGGAAAGTTGTTTTGCTAATTTCCTTTTCAAACTATTCATTGTTACTTTTATAGAAAAACTGATTTTTGTGCCCCTTTGTTTACTGTATTATTCAACCTCACTGAAGGTGTTAGTTCTGAAGACTTTTTTCTTGTAGTACGATTAACTTTCATATGTAAAGGGTCATGTGATTTACAGAAAGACATTCTTTTACTTCCTCTTTTTCCATGTACATAGAGAACATTTTTCTTGTCCCAGATTTTATAGGACAATGTCTCAGATTTTATAATTGCATAGGATATTAGCTGTATGGTTTGCATGTATGGTCTTTACTTTGTTGAGGAGTTCTTGCCATTTTTGTTTCATGTTTTTATCATAAAGAGGTGTTGAATTTTGAAAAATGCACCTGCACCAGCTGAATCATCATGTAAATGTTTTTTCAATCTGTTGATGTGGTATGTTTGTTGCATTAATTGATTTCAGTATACTGAACTTTCCTTTATTAATAGGTCTTATTTGGGAATAGTGTAGTTTTTTTTTTTTTTTTTTTGAGACAGGGTCTCACTTTGTAGTTCAGGCTGTCCCTGAGCTTAACCTCATACTCACTTCACAGCAATTCTGCCTCTGCTTCCTGAGTGCTGGAATTACAGGCATGAGCCACCACGCCCGGCATTGTGGTATGTGGTTCTGATTGCAGCTGAGATGAGTCTCCATGCCCAGTATTGTATGTGGTCACTGGGGAATTGAGCCCGGGCCCTTGTGCTTGCAAGACAGGCACCAGAACCACTGAGCTAAATCCCCAGCCCATGAAGAAATATTTTTAATACTTTTCAATTTAGTTCAGTATTATGCTTTTGAGGACTTTCATCAAAGGCATTAGTATGTAATTTCTTTCCTTAAGTACCTTTGTATGGTTTTGTTTTTCTTCAAAATGCTGGCTTTATAGAATGACTTAGGGAGTATTACCTATTCTTCTATTTTTTGGAAAAATTTTGGAAAGATTTAAATGATTGTTATATTTTAACAATGAAGTCATCTCATCTTGAATGTCTTTTGTTAAGAAGTATATAAGTATGACTCAGTAATTTTACTTTCTATAATTATGTTAGTTAGCTTTGTATAATATGAAAATAGAATAAGAATTATACGTTTTATAAAATTCTGATAATTTGTCATGTGCCATATTTTAGTTTTTAAAATCTAAACTATTTTCATCAAATTTAAAGCAATAGGATTATGAAATAAAATCCAGGAAGCTAGAACTTTTGATAAATATTTTTGCAGAAAAAAAATTATTTACTAAAAGATTCTACATGGTAAAGAGAAATTATTAATGTAAACATTAAAAAACTGAATTTATAATTTAACTATATGTTATGAATTTTAGACACTATTTTTCATAAAAAATGATATTTAATAGAAAAAACCCCAATAAGTGACACAGTTTTAAATAATTTCACAGCAACACAGAGCATCTGATTCCACCAGAATCCCTGTGATCATCCTAACCATCGACTTTATAATATATCTTATGTTCTCTCTACCATGACTGACTTGGGTTGGCCCATTTATAAATTTTTTTTCACTTCTTGCTAAGAAATGATCTAGAACATTGGAGTTCTCTATTTTTCCAGACTTTCCTGTAGCATTATGTTTAAGAACTTAAACACTTCGATTTAGTACATCTATGTTCCAAATTCAATTGTTTAAGTACTTTAATCTTTCAGAGTACAGTCAGGAAATGATGATGACAGTAGCTCCTTCATGAATTTACTATGTTAACTAAAGGAGGTACCACATGTGAAGAACATAGACTAGTACTGTACAATCAATGTTAGCAATTATTGCTATGATCTCATAGATGGAAATACACCAAGGACAGTAGATATTTATCATTAGGGAATCAAGGCAAAAGATAGAAAGACTTGGTCAGCAGACAAGATGAATAATAATAATAACTGAGACAACAAAGAAGAAAGTAAACACATGACTCAGTAAAAATGTGGATAAGCAGTTTTGAAAATACACTTTGTACAATTTGGCTATTTATTTTTCGGGTTTTAAATTAAATAATAATTTGTTCAAAGTATATAAATCTTAAAAATTGAGCTCTTTGGATTTCTTGATTGTGTATGCTTCTACAAATCACATGTGAAGCTTCACATATTAATTCACATGTGAATTCAGGGAGTTTACATCTCTCTGGAAGGCACTATTATGGTTTGCTACAGTCAGTAAACACTCCACAAAGGCAACCAATACTTTGATTCTTGCTAGAAATATAAGTGAAATGATGCCATATGGTTGCTTTTGTCTAACTTCATTCAACATAGTTCCTCGGAGAATTACCCATACTGTTATTTGTATTTTTTCCCATTTTTTCACAATTTAGTTTGCCTTTGTTGGTGTTCCCTTAGATTGCTTCCATTCTGGAGCTACTATTAATAAAATTTCTTTAAAGAGCTGTAGAATTGGCATCTTTACCTTTTTAAAAGCAAAGCATGCATTGTCTTTTTTTTTGGGGGGGGGCGGGTTTTGAGACAGGGTTTCGCTTTGTGGTTCAGGCTGGCCCTGAGCTCAGCCTCAAACTCACATCACAGCAATCCTCCTGGCTCTACCTCCCGAGTGCTGGGATTACAGGCGTGAGCCACCACACCTGGCACTGTGGTATGTGGTACTGGTTGCTGCTGGGCGTGAGTCTCCATGCCCAGTATGGTATGTGGTTACTGGGGAATCGAACCCAGGCCCTTGCGCTTGCAAGACAGGCGCCGGAACCACTGAGCTAACTCCCCGGCCCATGCATTGTCTTTTGATACAAACTCAGGAGTAGAATTACTGTTAAGATGAAAATGTATGTTTAGCTCTAGAAAACCTTGTCTCACAATTTTGCTATGCCATACCTTTGTGCATACTTGATACTGGACATTATTTGATTTTTAATTCAACCTGATAAAAGTTTAATGATATGCTATTGTGATTTTAATTTGCATTTCCATGACAGCTAACAAACTTGAATACCATTTTCTACACATCTTAGCCAATTAGTTATATTTGCAGAGGTAATTTTTCAAATGCTGTGTGCATTTTTTTAAATTGAGTTGTTTAAGGATAACTATCTAGAGTATATAAAGAACATGCAAACATCAGCCCCCTACATTTAAAGACCCACTTCATAAATGAGCATCTGAAATGAGCAGACATTTTTCAAAAGACAAAGTAGAGGCAGCTAAGAAAAATATTAAACAATGTTCAACATTGCTGATCACTCAAGTGATACAAGAGAAAGCAACACTGAGATTCCATCTCACGTCACAAAAAATGGCTGCTATCCCGAAATGAACTAACAAAACATGCTGGTGGGACTGTGGGAGAAAGGAACCCTTCTCCACTGTTAGCAGGAGTGTAGGTTGATGCATCCACTATGGAGATCAATGTGGAGATTCCTTAAAACACTGGGACGCAGGGTTCCATTTAACGCAGCTATTTCTCTGCTAAGTATATACACAAAAGAACTGAAACAATCGTACCACAGCGACATATGTGCACCATGTTCAAAGCAGGCTCAGTGTATAATAGCTAAATCTTGGAAACAGCTCAAATGCCCATCAACAGACTAGAAAAAGAAGATGTTGGGTTTTTTCTCCCTAAAATAGAGTATTACTGAGCCATAAGGAATGCTAAATTTGAGTCATTTACACTCAAATTGATGTACCTTGAGGACATACTCATAAGTGAAATAAATAGGACACAGATGTGTAAATACCACATCTTTTTTCCAGTATGAAAAACTGAAGGTGTAAAGGCATGCTGAAATGTACTATACATAATGGGAAATAGGAAAAAAATGTGCAAAAGGAAAGTAAAGAAGATAAATAAAAAATTTGATAGTAAAAAAAAAGGAAACAAAGCTTATGTAAATAGGGGGTGGAGGTTGTAGGGAGGGCAAGGGAAAAAGGAAAATGAGAATCATGATGTGTCATGTACCAGTACAAATATCCAGTGCTGAATGTGATCATAATATATGTATAAAATGTACCAGGAAAATCAATTAAAATAAATCAGGTTGTTTATTTATGATTGCTTTAATAATTATCACTAGTTTCTAGTTGTTTGGATAAGATAAAAATCCAGATTTACATTTTTAAAAATTACTATTTATTTGTTTATTATTAGTACCAAGAATCAAACTCAGGACCTTGTGCTTGTGAAGCAAGCTAGATAAATCCTAGATCTATACCACCATTTATTGAATTGCAAGTATATACCAATTTAAAAATGAAAAAAAAAAACTCTAGGAGAAATAAAGGAATTTTATGAGTGTTTTTTCTGTCTACCCCGTATATCGATCTGATTCTGAGCTCCTATTTAACTTCATCTGACTTAATTTTTTCCCCTGCAGTCTTATGCTGTCTTTCTGTACTTTGCAATCCCTTTCTTCTTCAAATTACCTAGGCTATTCTGGGTTTCTTGGGTTTAGACATGGATTTCCGAATCAGCCAAACACATTTCACAAATCTTTCTGTCTCTCTGTAACTGACAAAAATTTAGTTCACTCAATATTGTAAGCTATGAGGCAAATTTCATATGATTTCAGTCCTTTAAAATATGTTTCAAACCCTTTTTCTGCCTTGTTACCCAGTTATTCCTCTTGATTAGTCTCTCACTGTCCCCAATAGGCCTGTTTAGATCCTAAAATCTAAGCACTTGCTAGCTGTTTCTCCAGCTTGGATGTCCCCTGAAGTCTTTCTCCATGTCTAAGTGTGACTTCCTCTTTCTCAAAGTTTGGCTTCCATGTTCAAATACCATTTTTCCCAAAGAAGCTTTCTGCCCTCCCTCCTTCCAGTGCCTACTAGCACATTAAACTCTGCATTCTCTGATCTCCAGCTATAATTGTTTCTTAAATCAAAAATATTTTGTATAGCCTTATTTTTTAGTTATTCTTCTCTGGGATGATTTGTTGCAAGAATCTTATCTTCAAAGTTTTTCACATGTACAATTCTCTAAATTCTGCCTACATATAGAATGTGCTGACTAAATAAGTAATCACAGATAGCCTGGGCTACAGAATACTTAAAAGAAGCACAGGGAAATCAATATTTGTACTACAGTATTAGAAATCACATTCCAACCTTTAAATAAAATGGCTATTTGATTTCTACTTCCTACTGCCTGCTAGTGTGGGATGGATCTTTCATGGGTGCATCTTTGTCTTGCTACCTGACTATAACTCTCCTTCTTTGTAAATGGTTGAAAATAATCAGCAGTTTTTAAGAAGAAATCATATTTTATATTCCACTGTAAGAAATGGCCCTTTACATTATAAACTACTGTAATGTGAAGTAGCATGTTAAAAACCCTTAGAAATATATGTGATTCAGAAAAGGGAAACTTCAGGAATTTGCTTTAAATGTACTGTATCTGCTTTTAGAAAAAAATACATTACCAAGCACAGATCGGGCCCTTGAAAATTAATTAAACTTTAAAAAATCAGAACAGTTTCATTTAAAGAGCTGAAAATGGAGTAAAATTTTCACTCTTTTTCTTACTACTACACAACCTCCATTCAACAAGCTACATTCTAAGAATATCCCTTAATTTTTTGAGAGTCTCTTAAAATTCACTTTGATTACTAATAGATCATAGGTATTTATACAGTAATGTGAATTTGTACCAAATAATGTAGTGTACAAAGCACAATATTTTGTTTTGTGAAGAAATAGAAGGTTGAGTAAGAGTAATCTGCTGATAATATAATAGCCCAAGTAAATAATCTACTAATATACATTGGTTTATGGTCTGAAGGACGAAGTCAGTGACATACTTTAACTCAAATCAGATAATTTTTTTCTTCACTAGGATCTGTCAAGAATGTATGTTATTCTTCTTAGACTTATGAAAACAATTCTATTCCAACTGAATAATGCAAATTAACAGTGGAATTGGATCACTTTAGTTTCTTAGGTCATTGAGTTTAACTAAGGTCTAATATCATGGTAGATTCTGTATATACTTTCTTTTCTTCCTGAATACAATCCTACAGTTCTAGATTGTATATAAGAAGAGAATGACCAGTAAAATTCATCTGTTGTATTAGGTATCTCATAGAATGAGTAAAGGGCATTACACTATGTATAATTTAAGGAGGAGCAAGTTGGTGAAAGTAAATAGAACAGTAAGCTAAATAGTAATAGGTAATATTAGTAATAGGTAATAGGTAAGTGCATTAATTTCTAATGAGTTCCCAATAGGAACATACATAAAATCCAAAGAGCATTCAAGAGAACTGGCACCCAGAGGGGTGGACAATGAGACATCCTAAGTATCTTGAGGAAGATGATATAAAATGTTTACAAATAATCATTGGATAGTGGCAGAGAATAGTATAGGCAAAGCATGCTGCTTCTACAGAACTACATTTATGAGAATTGATATTGATTTATATATGAATGTGATCTATCGCTAATTATTTAAATTTTTTTATTGGAATCTTTATTGGTACATACATACATGCATCATGATTACACTCCATAATGGGGATTTGTACCAGTATAAGACACAACTTAATTCTCATTTCTTCCCATAGCTCTACCCACCGTATCACCCCCTATATACATAAAATTTGTTTCCTTTCTTTTTTGTTATAATCTCATTATTTTTCCCCCTTCACCCTATTTTACTTTGAGCATTTTCTATTTCACAATATGTAACATACAATTCTAGGACTCATTTATATTTTTATTTTCTCATACCAGAGAAAAGATGAGATATTTACTTATCTGTGACCTATTTATTTCACTTATGAGGATATCCTCAAGGTATGTCCATTTAAGTAGAAATGATTCAAACTTATAATTTTTTATGGCAGAGTAATACTCCATTGTGTAGAAGAACCACAGCTTTTTTATCCAGTCTCCAGTTGATGGACACTTGGGTAGTTTGATGTAGCAATCACAAATTGGGCTGCTATAAACATGGGTGCTAATATGTCACTGTGATATGAGTCTTTTAATTCTTTTGTGTATATACCTAGCAGAATGATGGCCAGGTCGAATGGGACCTCCAATCCTAGCTTTCTGAGGAATCTCCAAACTGATCTCCACAGGGGTTGTACTAGTCTACAGTCCCACCAACAGTGGATTGTTAATGAAGAAATAGAAACCATGCCATGAGATAGCTGACAAAGTGATTATCTGATGTTATTTTCCTAGTATTGTTTTTAAGTCTGATGTCATATATTGTACTAGAGAATCATTTTGCTGCTTAAAATGAGACTTTGGGTCACTTGTTGGTGCTGTTACTTTGATTTTTATAGAGATTGGCAACTGGGGATTCAAATGAGATTACTGTATATTTTTCTTTTCAAAGCAATGTCTTGGGAAGAGCCAAAGAATATAAGAAAGTGACAGGCCTAGAAAAACATCAGTGATAAACACTGGATGCATTTGGAGACTATTAAAGAGGAGATGTGCATTCCTCTCATCTTTTTCTTGGCACAGTGAGATTTCTTATTAACAGTGATTACTAAATTTAAGGCAATGAGGCATGTGGAAATTTGAAGAATCACAGCTTCCCTCAATAAGTCTGTTATATATTATTGATTTTAATTATAAATATTTTCCATGAATATCTATACCAGAATAATTCTGAGGTTGCGGTAAAATTCAAGCGTTATCTTTTACTTCTTTTTACTAAGTTTTCTTTTTCTAATAAATACTTTTCTTTTCTTACATGAGCTTTGCATTTTCATGAATGAAAAACGAAAGAAGTGTCTACTGTCAGCAAATATTGTGATCAGTGCTATTAGCACAAAAATGAAAAGCTTCAAAAATATTCATGGCATCCAGTGTTCAATTTTGCTGTGATTTTGTTTCCAAGATTCTTTAGATTTGTCTCTATACAAATAATAACCAGAGAGCAAATGTCTTCCATTATATATTTCCTATGAAGAATCCAGGATCCGTTCAAGAAAATAATTAACTGCAAATATATCTTGAATTATATTATGCAATATAAATAAACTGGATTTCTTATTTTCAGGGAATTTATTATCTACCACACTGCAATTACGCAAATCAAGATCCACAGTATTTCACAGTATAAGGTGCATGATGTTACCTACGTTTTGGGTCAGGCTGACCAAACTACATGGACTAATATAACAAGGAGAAAACAGGTTCAAGTACTGCTTGAGATGATCTATTTAGTACATCAGAAAATCTCTGCTTTGGAGAATGGGTGTAAATACTCATCTGTAGGTTTGGGTCAATATATCTGACCTATAGAATTTAATTTCTAAAGGACTTGGAACTAGTCTGGGTAATAGGATTGCAATGACACCAGGAAAATCTACCACTGAGAATCCACAGCAAACTTTTAATTCATCTCCTTGAAAACAAGACCTGATAGAATTAGAAAGAGATTAAGTTCTCAAACTACTATTTTATTCACTATTATTATAGTGCTCAAGAAAAAGATGACAGCAAGCACTTCGAAAACATTTCTCTGAATGATTGCTTATGTGAAGAAATGTTAATATGCTGAATTTTATAATTTCTCAACTTCCTTACTAAAACTACCTAACTTTACTTAAGCACAAAATTAATACACCTATCATTTTGAAAAAAAAATGTAACCAAATAATATCTATCACTAATTGCAAATTTATGACAATCTTCCTTGCCAAGATAATGAGAGAAATTGAACATGGACTACTCTTAAGCTACATATTGGTGTACAATTAATTTTCTTTCTATTAACCATGATTTTTCCCTAATGCGTTATATAATTTGTGGCTCTATTCAGAGCTCTAAATTATTTTTGCTATCATTGTCATATTAAAATTTACCAGCAAAAATTGTATAGACTTTGGTTGAAAAAAAAAAAAAAAGATAGCATTTCACATCTATACTAATGAAAAGGCAATTTAAAAGTCATTCATTAATTAGCATTATTCAACGGCACAGAGAGGCAATGTGATCAATCAACAGGGTAGTGTGATGACTGAATAAAAATAAAATATAATGCTGACTTCCTCTTGTGAGAGAATTTCATGTAACACTTTCATCCAAGAACCTAAAGTATAAAGTCATCTCCTGGGCCCATTCTATGAAAGAGTATCATGACTCACATTTTATACTGTACTATGGATAGGTGATATTGTGAAATAGAAAATATTTAAAAGGAAAGAGGGTGTAGGGGTGAATAATGAGGGGGAAAGAATGTGACAGTAATAAAGAAAAAAGGAAACAGAGGTTATGTATATAGGGGGTGGGGGTTGCAGGGTGGGGGAAAAGGGAAGAAATGAGAATCAAGTCATGTCATATTCTGGTACAAACTCTCGATGTTGAATGCGATGATGTGTATTCATAATATACCAATAAAGATTAACATTTTTAAAACATACAATCAGAGGATATAACCTTCTGTACAAGGCTCCCATCAGTTGAAATCCTTTGATTACACTAAATTAATAAGAGGCTTACTAAAGAAAATAAAAAATTACTAGGCTTCCAGCATCTCCACCTATGAAGGTATGTGATATGCCAAATGTCCTCCTTTCTTTGTATTCTCACACTTCCATGTCCTCATCACCAGCACCCTTGCTCTTGGTTCCACTGTTTTGCTCCTTAAGACCCTGAGCACTTCTTGCAAGCAAGGTATGCATTAGCTGTCCTTGCTGACTCTCCACTGATACTGTGACTGTGCCAGGTAGACACTGGGGAGGTACCTGCTGCCTACTGTGCTCATGGGATTCTGCTGTTTTCTCTTGAGGTGGATTTGTCATACAACCCCTGTGCTCTGCGGGTGGCCTGCCTTCTACATCAGCAGGCAACTTTCAATCATTAAGGGTCTCACATTGCAATGGATTTGACCTTCATTGTGACATTCAGAGATTTGTACAGTCAGGAAACTGGAGTGTGCCCTTCCATCTCCTTGGCAGCTTCCACAGCTCTACAGTGTGTGTTTGGTCATCCTTCTCTGGCAGAAGTCTGTACTTCGGTATTGGATAGGATTCCCAAGCTTGCACCTGTAGGGATTTCTATTGGATTTCTGACATCATTTATGAGTATTGGCACTGCCAATTTGAAATTGTTTATTGGCAAATAACAAAGTCTGGTGGGTTTGCATAGTTTCCTCCCATTGCCTCAACTAGCTCATCGTCTGGAAAAGTACAAATCAATTAAATTCTCTCAATAACTAATATGGTTCAACATGAAATCATGCCACAGAAATCAGTGAACAGCCCAAATACAATACTTGTCCAGCTGCTTTCCAGGTCCCACCTAGTCCAGGAGATCCAAGCTGATTCTATGAGACAGATGCCTTCCTGACAAGAGTGGAAGAAAGCTGCTATGGTATTGATTTAGGGAGAAAGATGCTGGCTCTTAATTGGACTGATTTGGGCTAATTATTTGCTCTGCAGCCATCATAGTGTACAGATGAAGTGTGCATATTATTTTTAATTGACCAGAATATGAATAATTTCTTCTATCTCCACTTTTCTTCTCTCATTTCCTTTCTCTCTTCTTTCTAGGTTCTTCTTTTTTCTTAGTATATATTTGCAGCACAAAATGATTACATTCTCTGTGGAAAATGGTACACACACACAAGATAATTCTTTATTTGATCCATTTCCCCTCCAATCCTTCCTTCCTTCCATCTCTTGTCCCCTTTCCGCTTGAGAAAGATCTATCCTCCTACTTCCTATTAGCTATCTTTTATTTTGTCCTTTTAATTTGGGGGTTTGTCATATAAAAGAGAATCGTGCAATATTTAAGCTTGCGTGTCTGATTTATTTCATTTAATATTATGGTCTTTAAATGCATCTATTTTCCTACAAATGACTCCAGTGTATCCCCATAAGATCTGATCTAAACCAAATCAGTTAAGTGCTTTCTTATTAGATTTGGAATCCACAGTTAGAGAACTAGGATGACATCTTACTTGTCTACTGCTGTACTATAAATTGCACCATGATTTAGTGCTTTGAAACAACATTGTTATCTAAGTTTCTGCAGGTCAAGACTCCAGGCACTAGTTAAATGTGGCTTCTACTTCAGGGTGTGAGCAGGGGTGTTGCCCTTCTCACAGCTCAAATGCGAAGGATCTGCCTGGAAGCTGCCTCGTGAAGCTGTCAGCATGATTCAGCCCCGAGGGGCCCTTTGTAGGAACATGGGTCTCATTTCTTTACTGCCTGTTTTGCCACAGGCTGTGCTCTGCTCCTTTCCTCCTATACTCTTTTATGTGGCAGCTCAAACATGGCAATTTCATTCATCAGGATATGTAAACAAAAGAAACCAGAGAGAATTCAAGTGGAAACCACATCCTTAATAACTTAACTTCAGAAGTAACATCTCATCACTTTTACACTTTCTATTCACCAGGAACAACTCACTAGATGTGACTGCCAAGAAGAGCCAAGGATGACATAAGCATATGAGTAGAGGGAGGCCACTCGCTGCCCTTTTAGGAATGTTTCAGAAGCCCATTTCCACAGACAGTATGGAATCCACCCTAGTGAGAAAGGCAG
>PVIR01041676.1:0-12589 GCA_004026965.1 Petromus typicus | reverse complement strand
AGAGACATTTCAATCAGTTTTAAATACATTGAACTTGTGCTGCCAAATGATCTGGGTAGTAAAAGTAGAAGAGGAAGAATTCCACCTGTTAAACATGGTTTAAGGTACATTATGGGATAAACTGTGCTTGGAAGGAGAGGTGATATGGATTTGCTTTTTTTCCTTTTTTTTAGAAAGAATATTGAATTAATTTATTTCAGTATATTTAGCAGGTCTTTTTCAATTGGAACTCTTAATTAAATTGGAGAGTAAAACAAATGATGATCATCTGTTCAATTGAAGTAAAACAAATTCTCTTTCAAAATGTAAAGAGTTAATTGCAATCAGCTAAAAGATATTTCAGCAAATTAATTGAAATTCTAATCAGAAGTGAGGAAGTACTTTGAAACGAGGGCAGAGGGCAAGATATAGATGAACAGACTAAAATACTGACCTCAAAATACATCAATCGATAAAAATAGAAAGTGTTTTATCTTCTCTGCTTCTTTTAATAACAAGGATCAGATCAAGCAAAAAGCTTCCTTTGCTCTTCAGCTCCTTAAATCAGTAACTTCAAAGAAGTAAGTCTCTGCTCACATCATTAAGTGATATAGGAGAAATCTAAGAGGGCTTCGGCTTCAGAGAGTGTCCTTTTGTCCTTGATCAGCTGGTGAATCCTGATACTATTTGTCTCTGTCAAGCCCACGCCTCTCAGCACCTGCACTCCAAAGGCCCTGCATGGTCCGTGTTTCTGAGCTAAAGGGATGCTCTTCAGAGTATTGACTACTGTGAGTCTGACAAGTTTGCCCTTTTGACAAGGTGAAAGAGGTCATTATATCCACCCGTGGGATCTACAAAGCCGCTCTTAAGAAGGTTTGAGCTGTTATTTTACGCTTGCATGCAAAAGATTCTGAGGACATTAAAAACTTGTAAAATGTGAGGAATGTTTAAAAATTTCTTTTCAAAATAGAGCCATCAACAATGTTTATCTTTTTAAATTGCCCAGAACCCTACATCAGTAACAATAAATATGTATTTTACCTATTTATATGAAAATGACAAAAATAACTACTGTATATAAAATGCAAATCTCAAGAGATATTCAGCTGAGAAACAGCAAATACTAACAAAATGACTGTTCATTCACTAAGTAACTTATGACAGTTAAACCGTAGGCAAAATAATGCAAAAATAATATTTCTGGATCATTTTAAAAATAAAATTATTTTTTGTCAGTGATTACTGGAACAGATTCAATCTTTGAAATAAAAAAATTAAACCACTGCCTTGGTCTTGACCTTGACTACAAGATTCATACTGTAATTAAACAGAGAAAAAGAGATATATAACTCATTTTTAAGCTATTAAAGAAATATTGTTCTCTCTATTGTTCCAACAGTCAAGAGAATGCTAAAATTATCTTTTGTGGAAAACAAAGAACTTTGTCATTGACACAAATTGAACTTACTTGGTTTTGGAAATGTTTTAGAATTATTTCAAGTGAATTTTGTTAATGGAGCATTATTTTCAATATTCATCATTTAGTAATATACAAAGAACAAGATACTCCAATACACTATTGGACTTTTTATAAGTTCTTGTATTTTCTGTGTAAATTTTGTTTGATAATTCTGCATGAGAATTTTACATTTTTCAAAGGGCAAATATAGTTAAGTGATTGTGTGCAGCATTTGTGAAAAGTAACCAATATATCCTTCTCACTCTTTTCCACAGGCATTTGTAAACTCTTGGGCATATGTATTGCCCATTGGCACTAGAAAATAAAATAATAAAAAATACTTTCTTGAAGTAATTAAGTTGTATATCCAAGAAAAAATATCCTCTCCTGTAGTATTTTTAGGGAAAACTAGACAACTATAATTTATTGGCTTGTTTATTTGGAAGAACAACAAAGTATTTTCACTACTAGGATATTTCAGGTGCTAAGTTTATCTCTATCTGTGGAAAAACCTTCAAAATAACCCTCAGAGAGCATAGAGACCCTTATTCTTAAGAAACTATTTCTCTACTGTTCTTCCTTCCTCTTGTCTTTCTCATCTACATACTGTCACCCTTAAAGCTCTCGGTGACTTGCCGGCAGACATCATATGTTCATGTGGAAAGTAATAGGAGATTACACTTTTCAAAGACAAAAATAAAGAATCTAGAAAGTTACAGCATTGTACACTTAAATTCATCCTCTCTAGCCAAGGACAATTGTGATGAGAAGTGTCATCACAAAACTCATGTGGGTAACATATTTTCCTAAATATGAGTACTTCTCACATGCAAAGTACTTTTAGAATAGAATTTTTTTTCAAAAAGTCAAGAACCCAAAATATAAAGGAAGGAAAGGAGCTATTGTATATGCAAGATAACTAAAGAAATATCACAGAAGATATGCAAATTGTTGGCTTGCATCCTGAGTTGTTATATAATATCCAGTTTAAAACATTATTAGGACAACTATTGAAATTTTAATATTAATATATTGAGCATAAATGACAATTTTGTTAATTTTCTGGTTTTTGTATGGTTTGTTATAAAATACTTAAGAGATTATTTCTATTTTAGGTATTCACTGAAATATTTGAGGTTAAAGGGTAGCATTTTAACTAATTCTTAAATGGTCTGAATGGAGGAAAAAGACTGATTAGTTAACAGATGGATGCTAGATAAATAGACAGGTGTAATGACTTTATTCCTATTTCTAAAAAGGCACATTGTGAAAAGTGTTTAAGAAATCCCCCTGTGTTAATATTGTGACAGCATGAATATCAGGAGGTCAGTACCTCTCTCTGGGATGTCACCTTTCTCAGGAGGCTGTGTGTGTAGAAACTCACTGGACACTACAGCTCAGAATTACTGTGAGCTCAGACAAAGGATAAATTTCTTTTAAAAAGTCTTCTTTACATGAAGTGTAATCAGTACAACTTATAAATGGTGTGAGTAATACATAACTAGCCAGCTATTGATGTTCTACAGTAGAGGATGAAGGAAGGTGATGAATTGACTTGGACCTTCATCTCCAGTGAAAGAACTTTCATTCAACCAAGGACAGCACTGTATTGGTTTACTGTCAAGTGTGGTTATAATTGTCCCTCCTTTATCTATGGGACACATTTTCAAGACATCCAGTAGATTTCTAAAACCATGGATAGCATCGAGCCACATAAATACTATGTGATTTCATACATATATGTATGTATGATTTAATATAATTTATAAATTAGGTACACTGAAAGACAACAATAATAATAAAATTTTTAAAATATGACAATATGCTGTAGTAAAGTTAATATAAATATAGTCTCCTAATATTATATTTTACTTTCATCTTTTCATTTTAAGGAAGCATTCTACAGCTTCATTTAATCCTATCTGAATTTCCAGCATCATTGTGCTTGTGCTTTGGGGCCACTATTAAGGAAAATCTGACTGACTACTTGGTCATAAGTGATGATCTGTTAACCCAGATGGCCGTGAAGTAATTGTGGAAAGATAGTGCATAGAGCCTGAATGGCCCAAAATTATGATACATGCTCTTGAAAAGATAAAATACAATAGGACAAAATGGAATGTAAAACTTGTAAACTGTTTATTTCTTGAACTTTTTTTCCATTATTGAGTTGATTAGTATATTTTAGATATACATTATGATCACATTCCACACTGAAAAGTTGTACCTATAGGTGATATATCTTGATTCTCATTTTTCCTCATTCTACTGCCCTCCCTACATGAATTTTCCACTTAGTATCTTCAACTCAAATTTGACTAAGTGTAAAACCCACTAAAGACAGACTGCTTATGAGGGAAAACAATAATTCTTTGTGAATTCACTTGTCTAGTAAGTACAAAATATGGTAGGGTACATGAATCATATTTGATAGAAGAGCGTATAGAAAATAACACAACAAACAAAACACTTGCTTTAAGTACTTATTACCTGTCACATGAAGATAGGAAGAGCTTAGATGAGAGAAGGCAGTCATCCAGAATCTGACATTTCTCCTTCAGAATTCCTTCTAGTCTTCTCACTCTTCAGTATCTACCTATTTGACCTGGTAGAAACCTCTGCCTGTTTTGCCAAGTGAAATAGCAGGCAGTCTGCTGTATAAGAGTTGGTATCAGATGGTGAAAATAGACAAGGCCTAGTGGGGGAACATGGACTAAGCAAGAGAAGATGGTCTTTTCCTAAAGTACCAGAAAATGTAGAAATTAACCTTCTGTGCAGTATATGTATACCAGCTGATTCCTATAGTCACTTTTGAAGTTTGCTTTAAGTAAAAAATATAGTCATAGAAAGTGCAAATTCTATAAGATTTGTTTTGATTCTACAAATGGGTTAACATCTCTTTGAAACAGAAGCATCATGTAATGTTTAGTTTTGAAACCTATTATTATATTTATTTTTATAATTAAATATTTACTGTAATGAAAGTATCAAAATAGTCTAAAAGTTTCCTTCACCTTTTTGTATTCTGCTTACATTTTATATTTGTTCACATTTCCCCCATTATTTTTATAAAACTATTTTCAGAAACCAGGTTCAAATATTATTCAGCCCCCAATTATTGACAAATTGTTCTCAATTTTTCTGTATTATAATTAATATTACAATAAATATCCTTTAAGATAATACTCTGAAATTTTATATTTGAGATTTTTTTGTAGCATTACAGCATCTCAAACATTTTATATGGTAAATATTGCTCTAAAAGCTCATTGTCCAGGGTTGATGTTGTATTCTATTCCCAGAACTTTGGGAGACTGAGGGAGGAAGAACACAGTTTCCAGCCAGCTTATGAAGCTAAGCGAATTAGAAAGACCCTCTCTCAAAATAAAAATTTTCAAAGGTCAGTGAGGTAGCTCAGAGTGAAAGACATAGTATTGAGTCCTTAGTACCATGAAAACAAATAAATATGCAATAGATAGAAGATAGATGGCAGATAGATAGATAGATAGACAGATAATAGCGATAGATGCTGTTTGATTTATAAATCTCAGGGATATAAATTTTATGCAAATTTTAATGTTTTTTCTGTTAAAAAAATCATTGGATCTTAGAAATTTATTATAATACTGATACAAAATAATTCAAATACATTCCAGGTAATTCAGTTACCTTCCTGCTAGAGCTGAGGTACTGTTAAACATAACTAGTATGAGTTAGGTTTATACTTCATCCTTCTCTTTCTTGAAGATAATATAACTTCTGTGAAAGACACATAGGTCTCCCTGACATCAAAAGTGCTTTCAAATGTTTCAAAAGGTATTTTATGGCTTCTGTTCAGAAATCTTCATATTGTCTGTATTACCTTTTCATGCCGAGGTCCATGACAATGGACAGGGCATGAAATGGTGTCTAAGGAGGAAGGAGAGTGTCTAAAACCTGGTCTCAGCACCCAGATCCTCTGCGTCCTTTCAGCACCTGGTTGGGCATGTATACATGCGTGTCATGAGAGCTTTACTGTTAGTTTACATCAGCCTTGTGTGTATCTCCATTTTCTTTGCTATCTGTAGGAAACAATAACTAATTATTATTTCAAGGTTTTAGCATTCATGGGGGGGTGCCTGTGTGTGCTTGAGTGGGGATGGCTTTGAATGAGCTTTCATATGCTCTAAAATGTGTAACCTAATTTTTCTTATTTAGGTGTATATAATATGAACTGCCGAGTACTAGAAGTGAGCTAACAATAATTTCAATAAATTTATTCCAGGTTTATGTTTTTGTTTATATAACTTCAATATCAACAATGAATTTTTTCTTTTCTCTATAGCTATATCATTTTTTTTAGATTAGGTTTCAATTTAATTAGAATTCATAAAAGTTGTTAAAGCATAATGGTCAGGTGCTGTGCTCCAAAGTTTAAAGGAAAGGCTTATGGGTATATGGTATTATGTATAAAATAAGATTATGTTTTGGATTTTAAAACGTACCATTCCGGTTTTCTAAGAATTATTTTAAATAATTCAGAAATTGTTGAATATAGAGCATGCTTTTTTTTTTTTTTTTTTTTTTTAGGCTTTTTGAGACAGGGTCTCGCTTTGTAGTTCAGGCTGGCCCTGAGCTCAGCCTGAAACTCACATCACAGCAATCCTCCTGCCTCTGCCTCCCAAGTGCTGGGATTACAGGCGTGAGCCACCACACCCGGCACTGTGGTATGTGGTACTGGTTGCTGCTGGGCGTGAGTCTCCACACCCAGCATGGTATGTGGTTACCGGGGAATCGAACCCGGGCCCTTGCGCTTGCAAGACAGGCGCTGGAACCACTGAGCTAACTCCCCGGCCCTAGAGCATGCTTTTTGACGGTGATATGGTGTGGTCCGTTTCATTTCTTAATGTGATAGAAATACTTCAGCTTCAAAATGTGAGCTTTCTTTTAACTTTTGTGGAATAAATCCTAGTTGGTTGTATAATGGTTGATTGTCTTTAAAAATATTGCACTTTAAATTTCTTATACATTATTCATTATATATTTACTCAAACTTCACATAAGAGAAGGCAAATAATATGCTATTTATATACACATATTCATATTTAGCCAATTTTGGTATCAGAATGTTTTATTTAAATAATACAGAAATATTTTAATGTTTAGCATTTTTAGAAAGATGATGTATTCACAGATCCTCTCATTCTATGATGTTTCTGAATATTTGTGGAGTCTTGTTTGAATCATTAAATAAAAATACAGTCCTGATCATCACAGTCTAAAGTCATATTTCCTAATAAACATTTGCAGGGCTGGAGATTTAGCTCAGTGGTTCTGGCTTCTGCCTGGCAAGTGCAAGGCCCTGAGTAGTGCAAAGCCCTGAGTGTATAGTATCTACACACCACAATGCTGGGGGTGGTGGCCCATGCCTCTAATCCCAGCACTCTGGAGGCAGAGGCAGGAGGATTGTTAAGTTTGAGCTAGCCTGGGACATAGCGAGTTCAGGGACAGCCTGAATGACAAAGCAAGACCTAGTCTCAGAAAAAAAAAAAAAAGAAAGAAAACTAAACAAAACAAAAATAAGCATTTGCACAATATGTATCACAGGGTTTAATCTTACTCTCATTAATACTTGGACCATGACATAAATCTCTTTAAAGATGTATAGTGAATATATATGATGATGTATAATGAATATATATGTATATGTATATTATTAAGAAAATCTATCTCTAGAGGTGTCTATTCCATAACTCTGCCCTTTTCACCCTGCACTGTAACATTTTCTTAGAGCAGTAGTAGTAGACTTGACAGAAGTGAAAAGAACCATCAGAAAATACACACTTGAGGAAAGAATCACCACAGTTTCACGTGTGGGATTGAGGGTCCATGGTGTTTAACTTCAAATGAGGCAATTTCTATGTATCAGAAAACCAGAGCCATGAAAACATTTAAAGGCATACCATGTATGAGATATGCATGTCAGCTATCATGAGAAAAAGTTCTGAAACAAACATTTTAAAAATCAAAAATTTTGCTCAAAATATCCATATTTACTATAAAACAAACTGTAAAGGCTTTAGACTATTTCAATATTTATATTCAAAATAAACAAATTATTTTAGTAAATAGTTACTTAGTATATTCAGTTTTTTATCTGTACTAACATAATTGAAATATTTTGAAAAAATTCATTTTGCAAATAGTCCTTTAAATATGCATCAATCTTCTTCAAAGTTGCCCTGTATTAAAAATAATTTGGGGATCTTAATACCTTCAGCTGACTTTTCTCTGTGGGTTATATTTTTAAAATGAGAAATACTGTTGATACTGAGGGAATTATCAACTTAGAAAATGTCTTTAAATGTTAAAACAGAAATACCTAATTTTGTGGAAGTAAAACACTGGAAGATGTAGGTGTACACAGAGACTTTCTGAGAAAAATCTCAGTGCTGCAAGAAAAAATATCAAGAATCAACTAGTGGGGTCACATCAAATTAAAAAGCTTCTGCACATCAAAAGGAACAATCAACAAAGTGAAGAGACAATTTGCAGAGTAAGAGAACTTTTCTTGGGTATTCCTCAGATAGAAGACTAATACTGATAATATATAAAGAACTCAGAAAAATCAGGCACTCCAAATAAAAGACTGAATCAGAAAATGGGCATCCACAATGAACAGACACATCTCAGAAGAAGAAATACAGATAATCAATAAATTCATGAAAAGGTATTCACCATTTCTGGTCATTATACAAATGCAAATTAAAAGATCTCAGAAACACCATTGCAGCAGAAAGAAAGAAAATCATCAAGAAATCAGATGATAACAAATGCTGGTGAGGCTTCAGGAAAAACGAAATCTTCTACAATGTCAGTGGGAATGTACACTGATACAACTAGTGCAGAGATCAACATGAAAATTCCTCAAGTAAAAAAGGGAAATTAAAAAAAATGGTAGTAAAAAAAATAAATCATGTATATAAGGGATGGAAATGGTAAGGGAGGCAAAGGAAAGGGAAAAAAGTGAGAATCAAGATGTCCAGGTACAAGCTATCAGTATTAAATGTGATCATATTATATGTATAAAATGTACTAATAAAATCAATTTTTTTTTAGAAAAACAAAATTTCCTCCAAAAGCTAAAAATAGAAGTTCCACTTGACCTACTAATTTTTCTTCTGGGAAACAATGCAAGAGAGGTAAAGCCATTACATTACAGTGGTTCATGCATACCCATGGTTGTAGCAGCACAATTTATTATCACTTAAATTTTGTGAACATCCTATTTTTCCATTAACAGGTGCCTGAATAAGGAAAATACAGTATTCATATACAATAAAATATTACTCTGCCAAAGAATAAACTTGAAGCGGTGTGAGTAAATGGATACAACTTTGAGACCATAATGTTAAATGAGATAAATCAGATTCACAATTTTAAATATCACTTAGTTTCTCTCATACGAGAAATTCAAAATATAAATAAAGAGCAAAATATAAGTAGAGAGAGTAGGAAGTAGCAAAATCTTTTTTTTCAACTGAGAAATGAGCCAAGAGATGGGGGGCAGGTTTAAAAAAGAAAATCAAAGAAAAAATTGGAAATAGAGCTTTTGCAACAGGGAAGGAGATCAGGAATTACAGCAGGGATGGAAGAGAGAGGGGCATGTGTTGTGAACATGAATAAACATTCACAGTAGGTGTATTTATCCAGTATTGCAAAACATACTAATAAAAACCAAAAAAGTCATTGAATAACAGGTAACTATATTTTTTTTTCTGTGAAGAAATGTATGAATAGTTCAGCCAAGTTGTTTATACATGTACTTTTTTACTTTGGTTACAATACTATCCTTTGACAAATATGTGCTAGAACTCATCAAATGATCTGTTTTTCTTTTGTGATTTATTTGAATGCTTTACCATGTCAATTGCTACAAAACTATGAAATCTTAATTCCATTCTATTCCAATGTTCAATATAAATTAATCCAATTAAACACTATTTCAAGGTTTTCTTAAAAGTTTGGATTACTCCGAGTGTAACTATAAAATTTGAAAATTAAAATACTTACACTGTTTCTAACTTTCATCACTTGGTTTTGGAGAGGCCTATGTGGCTTTGTTCTGGTTTGATTGGATTGTATAACAAAAATCTTAGATTAGAAGAAAGTACAGAAAGTCCTCAAATACTCCCTACCTATCATACAACCTGTTGTGCTACCAACTTTCCATAACAAAATGGTACCTTTATTAGGAAACTACACAGACTCATCATTATTTTTTTAAAAAATATATACATGTTACATTTCAGATTTCATGTGTTATTCTGTGGATGTATATACATGTATGATCACTTGCATTAACCATTCAGTTCCATACAGAAAGATTCTGTGCCTTTAAAATTCTCTGTGTTTTGTCTATTCTTCTTTCCCTCCACCTTATGATTTGTGTTTTGAGATACAGTCTTGCTATATATTTCTGGCTGGTCTTAAGCTCACTATGGAGCCCAGGGAGGCCTCAAACTCATGGCAATCCTACTGCTTCAGCCTCTTAGGTGTTGAGATTAAAGATGTAAACTACTATGCCTGGCCTCACTCCCTTTGATCCCTTGAAACCTTTGATTCCATTTATCTCCAAAGTTTTACCTTAGAATTTTAATTACGTAAAATAACATAATATACAGTCTCTTCACAGTGGCTTCTTTCAGTCAAAAATACACATTTAATTTTTCTCCACATTTCTACAGCTTGAGAATGTTTCCACATTCTCCATGTTACTATTGTTCATCAATTAATTCACCATTTGACAAAATTTTGGTAGCCTTCATGCTTTATTAATTATAAACAAAGATGATATAAAAACTCACATTCAATTTGTGGGATAGACATAAATGTTTAAATAATTTGTGTGCATTGTATTTTGGCTCAGTTTTAGAGATTTCAGTACTAAGTCACATAGTTTGTTTGTTGTGGGTTCAAAATATGTTTGAACTTCATAACAGCTTGGAGCAACGTGATGGAGCAATGTTGCATGAAGTATGAGACAGAGCAGTATGCAGACAGAAAAGACAGACAGATAGACAGTGTAGACAGAGACAAAGAGTCAAAGAGAGAGACATGATGTGATTACTTCTGTAGAGCCCGCCTATGAATATTGCTGCTTTGTAGATAAATATTTCATTGCATGAGCTTTTGGGGCCATTATGTATTAAACAATAAGACGTATTAAGAAATGCAATTATTAGAGACTTTGGCAAGAGTAAGTTTAGTTCTGCAAACACACACACACACACACACACACACACATACACACAATTGGCAAACTTGTACCAAAAATAGCAGAAATATTTTTGCATTTTCAAAAACAATGGACAAATCTTGTTATACCTGAACATCTTCACAAGTATTTGATATTACACTGTTAATGTTTTTATTCAGGGCCATTCTAATGGTGTGATAATGATGCCTTACCCCTACTATTCTTTATTGCTTCTTAGAAATATGACTTAATATGTTCTGATTTTCAAATATGTTTTCAATAACTGAAATTAATTAAGACATAAAATTAGGACATTTTATATGCTGTCCTTTGAATACTTTAATTAATGCTTTTCAACTCCTTTTGAATAAAACTCACCCAAACTTTAAAGAACCTTTAAAAATAAAGCAATGCAAACACATCATTTGGTATGCCTAAATTGAGTTTTACAAAATTATTCTTTAAATTCTAACTTATTTAAAAGTTTGTTTGATGATGCCAACAGAAAGAAGATATCTACTATCAGCCTGTTGTATTTTTTTTCCAAATCAACTTTCTGAAAACATCTTGTAGTTTTAGTATATTTCTGCATGTAGTAAATATTTTTGTCTTAATACTGTATTTAATTTTTAATAGTAGATTCTAGAATTTCTGTGAATTTAGATATAAGTGACATAGGCAGCAAAAAAAATTATTGTAAGTGCATTTTAACTTTATGAGCTTCTTCAAAGTATATCCTTGTACTTGTCAGTTTGTACTTCAAAAAATTGTATTTTTAATCTTATTATAAAAAGTATCAAATTTAAAGTACCTATTAATTTTCATGCACAGGTAAGAATAATTAGAGGTAAAAATAAGTGAAATTAAATAAGAAGCATTGTTTGATTTAATGAACAGTCATATTTCATAAAGGCTTCTTTCTTTTCACATCCTAATGTTAAGATGAGTGATTCAAATACATATTCTAACATTCGATTGATGCTGATATTTCCTTAGAAAATGTTATAACCTGGATCTAAAAGTCTCACGGTTCAGAGGTGGACATTCCAGAGGATGGTGAGATGATCAGGGCTCTCACTTCACTAGAGGATTAATCAATTGACATAATAATAATTTGATGATCTTATGGAGAAGTAACAAAAATTTAGGGAGTGAGGCCAAGAGGAACTGGTCATGGGAACCTGACCTTGGCAACAATATCTGGTCTCTGGTTTCTTTCTCTCAGATTCTGTCCTCTCCTTGTTACTTCTTAACTGCCAAGAACTCAGCAGGTTTGTTCCATCATACCCTTGCAGCATGAAGTTTCTGGCTCACTGCAGGCCCCAGATAACTGAAAGAACTGATCATGGACAACATTCTAAAATCAAGAGCCTGGATTAAGCGTATCTTCCTGTAAGTTGTGAATGTCAGGTGTTTCAGTCTACACAGCTGAAGCTCACTAATCTATAGATTTGCATCTCTACTTTCAGGATTACCAGTGATGTGTCATAAGGTGGACTGCACATATAAAATTGTATTTTAGAGTAATTTCTTCTAACAAGAAACAATGAAAGTTGACTTAGCACTCAACTTGAAGCAATGACTTAAGCAGACATATTGTGAAAATCAGTGTTTTTAAAAATTTTACACATGAGATATCAAAAAATAATGATCCCTGAAAAGTTGGTAGCAAATTAGATAGGCCAAGGGATTGCTCATAGCCTGGAGAAGGTCACTGTGATTTAGCACAAAGGTCAGGAGATAAGGGACATTGGCAAATCCCAGCAAGCTCCCACAACTGAGGAGAGATTAACCAACACCAAGCCCAATTAGGAAAGAATTTCAAACAGGAATCTCCAAAGAGCTGCTAAGTTTCTCCCAATATACTACATGGAATATGTATGTGTGGGTCCCAAAAATAAATGGAACAGTAT
>PVIR01041675.1:0-12628 GCA_004026965.1 Petromus typicus | reverse complement strand
CTTTTTTTTTTTTTTTTTTTTGAGACAAGGTCTCGCTTTGTGGTTCAGGCTGGCCCTGAGCTCAGCTTCCAACTCACATCACAGCAATCCTCCTGCCTCTGCCTCCCGAGTGCTGGGATGACAGGCGTGAGCCACCACGCCCGGCACTGTGGTATGTGGTACTGGTTGCTGCTGGGCCTGAGTCTCCACGCCCAATATGGTATGTGGCTACCGGGGAATCTAACCCGAGTCCTTGCGCTTGCAAGACAGGCGCCGGAACCACTGAGCCAAATCCCCAGCCCCGAGAACCTCTTTTAATTTTAAGGAATGTTTAACAGCTGAAAAAGAAAAGGACAGGTCCCTTCAGGAAGCTATTGCTCATCATCCATTATTGGCCTAAGGGTATCAGTCCTGTAGGACGCCTGTCCTCACCCTGGGACCTCGGGGAGCATGTGGCAGCCCCGCAGGGTGATGGGAGGTTGGGCTGTGCAGGGTCCCCAGACCTTGCTTGGTGTCACATGGGGCCCTGTGGACCTCACACTGAGCTGCGTCTGGTTCTAGTGAGCCTGTCACTCCAGAACGGGACCAGCACCTCTGTCCCTGTGGTTCTGACAAGGTCACCTCAAGGGCGCTCTGTGCCCTTTCATCAGTGGCTTGTAGGTATTTTTTTTTTCCCATCCAACTATCAAGTTTCATTGAGAAGTGAATAATCTCTACTGGCCATTTTTCTTTTTATTGCTGTTTTGTTCCCTTATTTTGTCTTAATTACAAACATGAAACTTGTTGTATTGTCATATTATGTCTCCCTCTCTGGTCTGTGGCCGTTCCAAGTCTCAGCATCTCTCTCTCTCTCTCTCTCTCTCTGTCTCGTGTAGTACCAGGGATTGTACCAGAGCCTTTCCCCTGAGCCACATCCCCAGCCTTCTTTTTTTAGTATTTTAAATTTTGAGACAGTCTCATTAAGTTGCCCAGGCTGGGTTCTATCTTGTGATCTTCCTGCCTCAGCCTCTTAGGATGCTGGGATAACAGGTGTGCACCATCGCACCCATCTCTTACAAGGCCTGTGTAGTGCCTTGTGCTTCCTGAGAGGGCTCGAAGTCAGGAGTCACACCTTTGGGTCTCATGGAGACTGTCCCGGGGCGTCCTCACCCCACAGAGTCACCTCCTCTCCTGACAGAAACTTTGGGGTCCATGATTGGCCAGATCTGGAGGAGTTTTGCAAACTCAGACTGTGGCGTTTGTGACCTGCTTCTTTGCTGGGCCTTGATGTCCAAAGCCCTGATGTAAACTGAAAGCGAGTCTTCACATCCTCTGATGTCTGAGGGTGAGGAGGGCACCTGGGTGAGGCTGAACGCGGAGGGTATGGAGGGCTCCTGCTTCCCACCAATTCCGACCCAGCCTTGGATTCCAGACTTCACCCAGCTCATTCTGCACACCCGGTACTCCGGTGACACCCAGGCTAGTGTCCTGACTCCCTGCCAGTCTCCTCTAGCCCCTGTGCCCAAAGGGCAGCGGCTCTGACTCTCCTCTAGGTTTTGCTGTCTGGGTTCTAGCTGTGCACTTGGTAGCTGCCTGCCCTGGGACAGATACACGCTTCAGCTGCTGTGTGAATACTTCAGCTCCGGCTGGAGTGGGAGGCCCAGATTCAGAGAGAGAGCTGACCATGTCCAGAGCTCCAGAGGTACCAGTGCCCTTGACCGGCTGGGTCGTCTTGTTGTCACAGGCCTGTGTTCCAGGCTGGGCCTCCAGGGAAACTAAGCGTAAGAGGCCTTTCACTTGATGGGGACACAGACCTCTGTCTTGGTTCTGGTCTTGGCTTTGCGTTCTTACTCTGAAACTCTGAGTCTGACCTCTCCCCTCACTTCTGCCTCTGCGGAGCGGAAGTAGCAAGGGCTTCCAGTTGGTGAGCTCGGTGCTTGACATGAGGTCTTGCAGGGTGCTGTGCCCACAGCAGCCGCTGCTCACCCGGCATGGGATGAAGCCTTTCCCCACCACCTGCATCCAGGTCCACTCTGTCTCCGATCGGTGCTGACGTGCCCTTGCAGGTGCCCAGTCTGAATGGAGAGGACTCTGGCCCAACGATCTTGCCTCTTGCCCCGACAGCAGTGGGGTTTTCCAATGCAGAGCGGCTCAGGGCGGTGGCTTGGGGCCCCAGGGCCTTCTGCAGGAAGACGTGGTCGTCCTGGGGCTCTAGGTGTAGTGAGGGTCACCTGCGTGTCACTCCCCCACTCGCACGGAGACCACAGATGTCACTGCTGGTTCTTCCTGTTGAAGTGCAAAGTGCCCACATGTCCACGGACGTTTCAGTATCTCACGGAGTACAAGGTGTGATCAAAACATCCATTGCATAAAAATATATGGGTTACAGTAAAAGCATTGCCATGAATCTCCCTCAAAATTCTCCCCTCACTCTCAGCATGCTCATCCCACCGTCTTTGTCACTCTCTGCAGCATCTCTGGAGTCCTCTGTCCTGAGAGTTTGTTCCAGGTATAATCAGAAATAGGGCACCACCCAATCGATAGGCAGCTCGTAACAACAGGGCGCTGGGATGTCCAACTCAGTCACCGGATGTGGCCTCGCGTCACTTCCGGCTTTCCCCCCAAGTCATAATGACCATGAAAGGAGACTTTTTGATTCATTAAGGACGTGGAGGCCTCCGGGACAGCGCAGCTAAAGACCCTTAGGAAAAAGGACTCCAGGGCTGCTGCGCAAAGTGGCGAGGACGGTGGGAAGGAAATGTTCATAGTGCTGGGGAGGATTTGGAGAGAGATTTGTGGTAAAGTGTCTTGTACTCTGTTTTAAAAACATTTAAACATTCGCTGTATTTTTTGTCAGACCCTGTATAAAGGTGGGCACTGTAGCCATAGAGACCAGACTTCAGCATTTCTTCTCTTTCTACCTGTGTACGGTTTTTGTGAGGCTGTCTGTACTCTGTATTTTAGGAAAATACCTTTTTGGCTTTGCAGGAGACGGAGCTCCTGTGAAACTCTTTTCTAATGCAGATGGACTGCATGAGCTGGAGTCTTTGCCAGGCTCCTGGAAAGAAGGGTGCCCCTCCAAGGCTACTTCCCTTGCCTCTTCTTTTGTTCCTGTGACACAGCCTCTCCTCTCTCTCTCCCTCTCTCTCTTTCTGATGGTCTCCTGGTTCCTGTCCCCACCTCCTGGCCTTGGAGCATCCCGGGGGGACAGGCTGTGGTTCTCTTTCCAGCTCCTGGAGTAGGGTGAGGGCTGCTGTTTACTGAATGAATGAGAATGTGCCTTTTTGGGTATGAGCAGCTCCTGCTGCAGTGTAATGACAGGATGGGAGAGGTGGGGATAGATAGAGATGGTTGGAATGTAGGTCATTGCCTGGAAAGGGAGCCCAGAAGCTCGCAAAAATCCCCATGGAGACACCTTTGCAAAGAACTGTTTTCAAAGTTGCATTTCCAGTGAGAAATGAGCCCCCATCGCTCTGATTTCACTCTGATGATTTGTGCCTCATTGACACTAATCTGTGACATTGTTTTCATCCTCAGGCAGGCTGTGATTTTTATTTGGGAAGGGCACTGTTGTTAACAATTAGCAAAGGTCAGGGGAGTGTTCTTAGAAGTAGACTAAACAGGGGTTGTGTTTTGGAAACATTTCTAGCTGGGCCGTTTGCTGTTTCTACTTAATCAAATCTAGTTTTATCTAGCTGGCAGCTAGAGTGGGAGCTGGAGGAATTAAGCAGAGGTTACCTAGATGATGCCCAGCTGGTGTAATCGCAACACTCCAGGAGGCTGAGGCAGGAGGATCTTAAGTTTGAGCCCAGCCTGGGCAACTTAGCAATTTAGGAAGATCTTGACTTAAAAAGGTTAAATAGGTCTGGGGGATAGCTCAGTTAGAAGTCCGAGGGTTCAATTCCTGATGCTAAGGAAAGAGATGAACAAATAAAGGTTTTTTTGGTCCTATGCTTTTGGCATGCTGTCCCTGAAACCAGGTAAGATAATGTATGTACAGTGCCCTGCACCATGCCTTGTGCATTGCAGGGTCTTTAAAACACTGCTGTGGCTACTGGTTTCTGTGAACCATTCATGGCTTTGAAGCTCAGAACCCAGCACCTGGCGATCCATTCACTTCTCTAACGAATCCTGTGCTTACCGAGCAGCTGAAAAGTGCTGGGTTCTGTTTGTTCTAGATGCTGGAATCACTCCAGTGCCGAGTGACACAGAGGCTCAGCTGTGCGTGGCCATGCGTATCTGCAGTCCCAGCACTCTCAGAGCCCAAGGCAGTAGGACTGCAAATTTGAGGCTGCTTGGATAAATTAGCAATATAGCAAGATGCAGGCTTAAAATTAAAAATACAAAAAGAGTCTGGGCATGTAGCTCAGTGCAAAGGCTTTGAGTTTGTGTCCCTAGTACCACCACTAAAAAAAAAGGAGTATCTGGGCCTACCATGTTCCAGATCCTGTTCTCAGTCTAGCTTAAATTAATTAGTTAAATTTTAATTGCCTACTATTTAAGTTAACCAAATCAAGCCCAATGAGTAAGATGCTGTTTTTGGAGGAAGATATTGATGCCCGGAGTCTGCCAGGTAGCAGCAGACCGGAGCTTTGTATCCACGGTGGTGGCCACAGAGTCTGACCAAGGCCCAGGATAGGCTGGACCCTGGTAACAGTGTCTCACAAGCACAGGATTGGCCAGCAGAAGTCACCTGATGCTTAGTACTCCCCCTCCTGAGTACTTTTCTGTGTACCTTTTCAGAGTATCCCTCTCTTGGAGGCAGCCAGTGAACCAGCCTCACAGGCGGCCCTCATAAGTCCTGTGGTTCCACTCTGTGGGCTGTGTCTTCCTTCCCTGAACTTGACGTGGACCTGATTTACCTTTCTATCTCCCACAATTGAGCAAGGTTAGCATTTTAAGGACCCAGCAGCAAATAAGTGAGAATTGGTGAAATGGTTGTATGAATCGTCTCTTGTGCCTTAGGGATGTAAATACTGTAAGAAAAATTCCCTGGGTAGACTAATGGTGAAGGCAGTGGGTAGAAGCGCATTCTAAATGTTCTTTCTCTAGCACTCGTGGGAGTTTCTTCTGGGACAGAGTCCAGCTGTCTGAAATTTCTGGGGGTTGTGGAGGTGGTGGTTCTTAGATAGAGTCATGCCTTGCTGCCTTGGACTCCTGGTAGCATGTTGGAGCTGGGTAAGTGTGGCCTTAGGAAGTCACACCATATTCAGAATACCTATAATGCTTTCCCTAGAGTGTTGGATGATGGTGAAGGAATCTACAAGGGAGTCTGTGCTGGTGAAAGAGATGGGAGGATCTTTATTCCACAATTTTAGTGGTGGAAAGGTTAGAATCACATTTAGGGTAACAAGCTTCATGCATAGGCTGGGTCATCATTTTATTAAGGAACAGGAGCAATATCAGACGACATAAAGGAACCATATGTGGGGATCCAGGTACTATTGGGTGCTGTGTTGGGGAGGCAGAGATGAGGCAAAAGGAGACTGGAGCCTGGGCCGCGAGTCCATGCGCTTGACTTTGAGCTTGACCGGCATCTTAGAGGACCAAGGATGGGATCAGAAAGCCAGTTCTTTAAATGTCTGCAGAGGGTGGAGTAGCAATGATGAGACTGGAGGCTTCACCTCAATTCTAAGATGGTGTGGCTTAAATTGGGGCCTTGGCAATGGGGTGTAAGGGGCGAGGTGGGCAGTGGGGGTTTCAGAGAGTCCTTTTCATCCTTGAAGATGGAGAAAGTTCTCACCTGCCATCTCATGTGGACCTTGGTACAACCAGGAGTAGAACCGTCTTTGCTAACACCTGGGCCTTTGTATTTTGTGCCACAACTGCCTGTGGGGACTCCAGCTTCAGGCTCCCTGCCCGGATGCCTCTTCATGTGGCCCAAGGATTGCAGGGACCGCTGTGACAGGGTTTCCTGTGCCTCTGCACCTGCCTCCAGGGCCTGGAGAGAGGCTTTTGGCCTCAGGTTAGGCCCCGGCATGTGGATAGAGTCCTGCAGGAGTAGGATGCTGGTCGTCACTTATGAAATGTGGGTGCACGGAGCCTTGGTGAGGAATTCCACTCAAAGCATTGTCATCTGTCATGGGCTTTCCCATCTGTTTCCATGGAGATGGAAGCTCAGGAGCCATGGGTCTTGCTGGCTGTGTTGGCCTGGAGTTTTCCCCAGGGTGAGGAGACTGGGCGTGAAAACAGGGCATCTTCCTAAGCTGTAGGGATCCTTGCAGTGTTGCTCTTTGTAGGGTGTGTTTGTGTGTCTGGAACTGGTGTACTACTGCTGAGCTGCATCCCCAGTTTTTTTAATCTTTTATTTTGAGGCAGGGTCTTGCTAATTCAGTTGTTCCTAGAAGCATTTCTCTCACTGACTGACCTGCCACCCTTTCACTCACTCCTGAGCTCTTGAGGTAGAGCTGGGTTGGTTTGCTGAACACTAGACCTGATTCTGAGTTGCTTCTGGAGGGGGCAGCTGGGGAAACCTCCAGGGGTGTGAAACAGGTCTGGCTAAGTGACAGGGCAATGCCATGTAGTGTGGGACACTTCTAGCAGCTACCTCTTTGCAACTTGGCTTGCAAAGTTGGGATGGTTCCCAGAAGTGACCGACATAGCAAGCTGACTGGGATGCGTCTAACCTTTCCCCCTTGACCCTTGCCCCACCTGGATCCCAGACCTGACGGCCTCTGATGACTCGTGTGGCTTTCACTGACCTCGGGCCACCAGACTTCCTGTCCTTGCCAGGCTCACTGGGTCTGGCTGAACTCCCGGCTCACCCAGCCTCACCCTGGCCCAGCTTGTCCTCAGCACTTCCTGCAGGGAGCCCAGCATGACACTGAAGGTTTCCTGGGAAAGCAGGATTTGATGATTTGCATTGGGGGCCATTTTTATACTTGCAAAAGGAGCACTTAGCTTGGCTGGGAGAAACCTGGGTTCAAATCCCAGCTCTGCCTTCGCTGGCCAGGAGGCCTTGGACAAGTCACATCTACTCTTTGTTCTTCTGTTTTCTTCATCACTAAGTGGGCAGGTCCACTGTCTTTCCATTCAGTGAGCTATAGAAACTGGATAACATACGGGACAACTTTGAATAAACCCATCACCATACTCATGCCCAGCACCTTGGGGTCCTCACCCTTTGAATGTTTCTTTCTTTGACTTTCAGCAAATCCGTGATCTTGGTGTCAGAATGAATGTATTTTGAACACCAGGCATGGCACAGGCCTGTGATCCCAGAGCTCAGGAAGCTGGGGCAGAATTGCCATGAGTTTGGTGCTGGTTTGAGCCACGTGGTGAGACCCGGTCTCAAAAAAAAAAGAAAAAACCCGGCAACAACAACAAAAAACCCAGCATTTTGAGGAATCTTATCCAATCACTATTGTGATTGTTACGATGCCTTATAGGAAGTGTTACCATCATGGAAATTTAAAGGGAACTATCAAAGAGCCTCTTTCACGTGCTGTAGCTGCTTGTTCCGTCCATTGTTCTGCTGCTAGTGGCCCTGTGGCCTCAGCCTGGGCTGGCAGTGGGCGGGGCCTCAGGGCTGGAGCAGCCACAGATGTCCAGGAGGAACTGCATCCTCCTGTGCCCAGTTTCTGCCCTGGCACCGGGACCTGGTGACATGAGGCCTGGCACCGGGCTGGCCCTTCACAGGGCATGTAGGCTGCCCACCTGGAAGCCTTGTTCATTCAGCAGGGTGGGAGCAAAGTAGCCCGTTCTCTCCCCATGCCAGGGAAAGATTGTGCCAGGGACAGATTGTAGCAGACACTCGGAGATCCGTCTCCTCTGGCCGAGTGTATCTAGCCCTTGGTGCCTGCCTGAGTGGTGATGCTGGTTCCTGGGCATGGAACGCTGCCCCTTTCAGTGTTTCAGACCCAGTGTCTCCACTCAGATCATCCCTAAGGAGGGGGCCGCTGAGATGGGCTGAAGGCCAGAGGAGAAATGTTTCTCACAAGACCACAGGTGCAGGGTCCAGGACACACGGGGTCACTGCATTCACATCTGCATCCACATGCTCGAGCTTGGGTTTTGCATTCGCAGCTCTCTTCTCCAATGCTCTTTGGGGTGAGGATGGGGCTCACTTTAATCACAGAGTACATAGGAAAATCAAAATGTGCAGTGAACATTTAAATTAAAATCTGTTACAGGGCCAGGGATTTATCCCAGTGATTCCAGCACTTGTCTTGCAAGCACAAGGAGCCCGGCTTCAATCTCCATAACGACATACAACTATACTGGGCATGGAGACTCATGCCCACCAGCAATCAGTACCACATACTACAGTGCCGGGCGTGGTGGCTCACACCTGTAATCCCAGCACTTGGGAGACAGAGGCAGGAGGATTGCTGTGATGTGAGTTTGAGGCTGAGCTCAGGGCCAGCCTGAATTGTAAAGCGAGACCCTGTCTCAAAAAAAGATAGTGAAAGGTACATTGCTGTGGATAACCCCAAATCATTCTCTTCTAAAACATTTATCCAATTGTCCTCACCACTTCCTGTGGTAGCTGTGGAGTCCTCTCCTGAGGGTCTTCACCAAATGTGATCACAGACATGGTGACTGCTGCTGCCAAGCGCCAACTGGCGGAAAGGTGGCTCGTAATAGGGCGCTGTGCTCCTGCACCTCCGTCACCGGATGTGACGTCTGGTTCCTCAAAGTCTCAATGACCACGAAAGGGAGATGTTTTGATCCATTCAGGATGTGGAGGCAGCTGGGACAGTGCAGCTAAAGACTGTCAGGAGAGAGGACTCCAGGGCTACCGCAGAAAGTGGCGAGGATGGTGGGATGAGAGTGTTCAGAGTGAGGGGAGGGTCTCAGGGGGATTCCCGGCCGTGCGTGATTATTTTAGGTGTTTACTGTGTTACATTTCATCATGCCTCTGAGCTGCCCTAGGTGTTCTGCAGGTCCTCGTCAGGAGGTAGAATCTTGCATTATTTCATTTAATCCTCAGACACCAGAGGCTGGTGTCCCCCCTTGTGACGTGTCTTCCCAGTGTCCAGTGGGGGTCACGTGCCCAGCCCCACGTGACCCCCTCGTGGATGACTTTCAAGTCTTGAGTGCTGAGTGGCTATTTGGATGAGCAGGTCCATGAGTGTCCTATTGACTTCATAGCCTGAGCCTTTTGCCTGGGAAATCCATCACACCCAGACTGTCTGGGGGACTTTTCCAGTTGCATCTCCACTCATTCCTGCTCTCGTTTCTGCCTGCACCAGGCACAGTCGTGAGAGTTGTGACGACTTGCTGTTTCACAGTTGAGGGACCAAGGTGCAGGGCTCCGGGCAGCCGCCCTGAGAATCCGAACTGCAGGACTGGGCTTGCAGACTGAGCTGCCTGCCTCAGGTTCTCTGCCCCCCTGGGGTGCGCATCCTGGAAGACCAATGTGCAGAGAGCTCCAGACCCTGGCCCTGACCCTGGCCTGCGGGGATGTAAACAAGTGCAGGATGTCCCCAGCAAGGCCACAGCAGTGTGTGGGAGGCTGTGTTTCCTGCAGGCCTCCTGTCCCTCACCCCTGTCGTTCCTGGGGTACAGACTCCTGTAAGGAAAGGGCAGGATCCTGTGGGGCACCAGGCTGTCCACAGAGGACCTAGTGTAGGCTGTGGGGCCGGCCCCTGGAGTGAGAGCCACCCTGACCAGTCTCGTCTTTGCTATTGGGTAATATTTTTATTTGGAGCACTAGGGATTGAACCCGGAATGTGCACTGAACTCTGTCCCTATCCCTTTTTATTTTCTGTTTTGAGACCAGGTCTCTTGAAGTTCTTCATTTGCCTAGGCTGGGCTTAAACTCATGATTCTCCTGCCTCAGCTTTCTAGGGTTCAGGGACTGCAGGTCTGTGCCGCCACCCAGGCTGGGACTTAGTACATTTTAAGGCAGGAACTTGAGCTTAGGCTGGATGTGGACTGGCCTGGTTCTTGTAATAGCTCCTCGGTGGGTTGTGCCGAAGGAGATGGACAGACTCCGTTCCCTCCACGCTGAAGCCCAAGCTTCCGAAAGGTGGGGAGACAGCACCAGATGGACCGGCTCAAGGGCGGTGTAGGGAGAGCTCGGCCGCTTCGTGTACATTCAGTCTCTGTGTAGCTCTTAAGTTCTGAACTTGGGTGGGGGTTGGAGAGATGTCAACTCCAGCTAGGGCTGTTGCTGGACGGGACAGGGCCTTGGCTGTCAGCTCAGTTCCTTATCTGAGATGTGCAGAAAGCTTCTGGGAGAGGGCACAGGATGGTTCATGTGTGGGTCACTCCTGCCTGGACTGGGAGGGAAGGATGAGTCAGAGTCCATAGTTGTGGCCGGGAGGATGAACAGAGATAAGGGTGTGGATTTGGTGTGGCACAAAAAGCTTTAGGCCGGAGATCCAGCCCCTGACAGGTGCAGCCAGGGGCACTTCCAGATCTGATCAGATAGTCCACCATTGCCCTACAGGTGCTGGATACTGTGGTTTGCAAAGCCTGGGCACTGTGCACGCTGGCCAGTTAGCCAGGGCAGGGGCTGAAGTTCCTGCCTGGGTCAGCACACGGGCTGACCCTTGGCCCCAGCTTCTGGAGATAAGGGAGAACAGGTTGCTTCCAATTGACTGTGCAGATGCCATCTAGAGTTGTAGCTGCATAGCGGAATGTGTGCCAGGTGTGACTTCTGTTCTCACAGTTGTTATTTGTTACTCCTGTGCTGCTTAGTTCCCAAGGAAGGGAAGGTGGAGGTGAGAATCAGGCCTTGCTTTTGGACTGGGAGAAGAGCTCTAAGGTGAAGTGGGGTGCAGGAGGCTACTGACAGGGGATACTTTGCCCTGCAGCCCTGCACCCCTCCTCTGCAGTCCTGGGTCAGTGAAAATCTGCTCGATCCACCGGGAAGCATCTGGCCAGTCTGGTCAGTTGGTACCACTCGCCATCCTAGACTAGATGGGGCAAGAGGAGGAAAGATGTTTTTAATCAGCTCTGTTCCGGATTAGCACAGCCTTCTATTTTTGTAGGGCTTTAGCTGCAGGGACAGGAGAAAACTGTAGATACGACAGGATAGAAAAGGAGGACAGAACAGCAGATAGAGAAGGAAGACACATGGCCTTGATCAGTGCTCTTGCTCAGATGGTGGCACAACAGCATCAGGGAACTTATTCTAGCGAACTGTGCACGGTGGTCGATGCTACATTTGACATCATATGTATTCAATAGCATTAAGAAACTTTAAGTAGAAAGGCCCCAAGATTATGCTAATTCCCCAAAGTAGGTGTATTTATTATATTAAAAACATGTGCCGATACAAAGGAAAGCAATGTAGCCCAAGCTTGTTATTGTGTGTCTGTAATCCTGATGCTCTTGGAGGCTGAGACAGGAAGGTCACAGTTTTGAGCCTGGTCTGAGCAACTTAAAGAGATCTTGCCTGAAGATTTCAAAACAAAAAGAGACAGTGAAAAAAGGCTGGAGATGTAGCTCAGTGTAAAGCCCTGGGTTCAATTCCTAGTACCAAAAAGAAAAATTATTTTTTAAGTTAAAAAAGGTGCCTTCTCTAAGGCAGAGAAGCAGAGAGATTGGGTAAGAGCTAGCGATGCAGAGCCCATGAGAGAGGACTGAAACTGTCTTTGAGCTCAAAGCCCCGGGTCACTGTCCAAGGCCATGACTATTTCTCTTTCTGGTAGAAATGAATACAGGAAAGTAGTACTGGATTTCGGAATCCACCAAACTTGGTTTCTGCAGACTGCTTAATTTCTCTCAAATGTCCCTGCCTGTGTCCTAAGAGAGGCAACCATACAGCAGAAAGAGCAAGAGACAGGGCAAAGTCTCTGTTACTCGGCTTAAAACCTTGGGGGTGTTCCTCAAACTCTGAACCCCTATGGTTTCATCTGCAGGATGGAGTGGTTGAGCCCCTCATACATAACAGAGCCCTTTGGTGAGGCCAGTATGCAATCTTGGGAAGGGTCTTTGCAGACTGCTTTGTTTTCCCAGCTGGAAGTTGTAGAGAGAACTGCTGAGGACTTTCCAATTGTTAGATCCCATGAACTGTCATTACACAGAGGTACCATTATGCCTTTACCACCAATGAGTGGGCAACGAGGATGTAACTGGTGGTTTGACCAGTTCATAAAGAATTGAGTTGTCCAGTATATTGTAACTTTCATGAAAGACCTTGGTCTTACTCACTAGTGTGTCCCCAGGTCTGCAGGACTGGAGCTGCTCTGGGATCCCATGAACCAATGATTGAATCTTTGCTGTGTTGGGCTAGGAGCCAAGTTCACTAGGAGAAGGTTCCCCCCCTCCCCCCAGAACTCATGTCTTCTCTTCTATACAGGACCCGGGTGAAGCTAGAAAGCCTGGAAGATGCCTACATCCTCCGTGGGGACGATGATTCCCTGTCTGACAAGCACGGCTGCCCAGCCTACGTCAGCCCCGAAATCCTGAACACCAGTGGCAGCTACTCGGGCAAGGCTGCGGACGTGTGGAGCCTGGGCGTGATGCTGTACACCATGTTGGTGGGTCGCTACCCTTTCCATGACATTGAGCCCAGTTCGCTCTTCAGCAAGATCCGGCGAGGCCAGTTCAACATTCCAGAGACCCTGTCACCGAAGGCCAAGTGCCTCATCCGGAGCATCCTGCGGCGGGAGCCCTCGGAGAGGCTGACCTCACAGGAAATTCTGGACCATCCTTGGTTTGCTACAGATTTTAGCGTCTCGAATTCAGGGTATGGTGCTAAGGAAGTGTCGGACCA
>PVIR01041674.1:0-12625 GCA_004026965.1 Petromus typicus | reverse complement strand
TCTTCATTTTCTTATACCAGAGAAAAGATGCAATATTTACATATCTGTGACCCTGCAAAATATTTTAATCATGGAATATTATACCCATAAAAGGAAATGACTGTGATATTCATATGTTTTGCAAATACGGCTTCTCATTTAAAAACAAAAAATATGTATCCATCAAAACTAGTTTCTCATTATTTCATGACTAGGAGAAAATGAATGTAAAAGATGCAGCCTCAGATTGCAGATGTCAGTTGTCTGGTTAGACTCTTTCAATATCTAAGTGACCAAGTTATTTGTGTCTGAAGGACGTTAGACATTTCCAAACAAGTCCTCACTGGATCTCCTGAATTATATGATGCAACAGTTCTCTGAGTGGATGGCACCAGAGAACAGAAAGAAGCCTCTTCCTTCTGTGTTGAAAATATAATTACAAGCTGAAAGTGACAGAATGGTCAAATTATTTTAGAGATTGTTTCAGATTCCTTCTTTAATAAAGTATAATTCATTGCTATTCTGTTACCAGTGGAAATACTTTTTATTTGCAGTTACATTTCATAGCATGGGAGACCACTGGAGACAAGGAGACAATGTCAGAGCAAAGACAGAAGGCCTCCAAACTGTAAGCTGTGTACTTCAATCCTCTGACTCTTGCACTTGAGAGTAATCTTTTTTTCTGTTTAGTCATTGTGTTCTGTTATCTTCTTTTTCAAAAAATATCCAATACTCTAACTTAAAAAAATAAATTTTGAAAATTATTTTAAATTTATATTAAGTTGATAAAAACATCATAACTTCTTTTATATCGATATAAATAACTTTGAATTTAAATATATAGTGGATTTGGAGTTATGTTTGTTTTCATTATATATTAAGGGACATCATTTTTATCTCCACAGTGGAAGTCTAAAATGTTTACATTTAATTTTTCTTGCAATATATTAGAGTAATTTAAATAACAATATCAAGTCAATTTACAAATAGATTATCTATCAAGTCATACTAATGGAATATAGGTTAAATTGCAATAAGCACATTTAAAATATTAACAACTCCTAAAATACACACTTTAAAATAGCAAGGTCTATATTATCTGACAAGGTGTGCGGACTTGAGCATCCTTCTTTTACTTCATTCTTCTGTGAATGAGGGTCGTAATCATTACAATCCAATAAATGACTATGGATAAAATTAGATGTAACTGAAATTACAAAAAGATTTGACAAACACAATTCTATCACATATGTAGAATGATGTATTTGATTAGCTAATTGCCTCAAAATGAAATGCTGTTATATTCGTACAATAGGAACATGTGCAATACAGAAAAAATGACTTTTAAAAATATAAAGTCATATTTCATTTGTATGATATCACTAAATAATTCAATTAACAGCGAATTATCACTATGTTTAGTAAGGAACTCAAGTTTAACTTTAGAAAAGGTTTGGCAAAAACTAAATCTCTCAAAGTCATAGCTTTCTGTTTGCTACTAAAAAAACGATAAAGTTTAGAAAATGTAAACATAATTAAAATTTCATGGGCATGACAAAATTAACTTGGATTGCGTAATTAGTATTATTCTGAACTTGAATGCTGGAATTCACTAAAAGAGATTTTTAAACTATGATAAATCACAAAAGCAAATTTTACTAATTTTAGTACAGGTGTTTCCTCTATCTTGACATGCCTCCTTTACTCAGGAATTTCAGTAAGAATTGCATGAGCATTATACCTTTTATGTTTGTATTTTAAATAATGAATTAGACACTCCTGGATAGAGGGCTTCTCTGCAGTCCACAGTTTTTCTCTTTTCTACCAGAAGGACCAAGTTTTATGGCAGCTTCAGTGATTTGCTATTCTTTTGGCCAGGCACTGGATAAATCAGGAATCCCTGCACAGACAGCATAATGCAATTTTACCTTCAATAAAAAGTTAATATTTTTACATTGCTGAATTTCTTTATTTCATTAACTGAGTTTCCCAATTCTGCCTACTGTTTTATTTAACAACTTAATAAAATGTGTGAGGTTTTCTCCTTTGGATAGGCTTAAGGGAACAATTTCTTCTGTTTCCTAAGGAAATGCTTTATGATCCAATAAGAGTTATTGCTAAGTTGTGTTCATTCTTCAGAGAAAGAGCACGCAGCTTAGTTTAATGTGGAATTTAATTATTGCTAGCATTAATATATGATGACCGCTAAGAGAATGAATCATTGGAAAAATAAAACATAATAATACTTCATTCACGTTAAAATAAAGTGTGCTGCAAGTCGTTGCTCTAAAGTTACTGTGCCCGTATTGTTTTCTTTCTCCTCTTTAATCCCTATCTTCTCATTTCTCTAGCTTTATTTTATTATTTCCTAGACCAATTCCTCTATTCCTTTTCTTCCACCTTGAAAATATGCCTTTGAAAATTCAAACTCTAGCTTGATACAGCATTTAGGTCACTGTTCTAAGTTATATTGAATTTAATCTTGGGGTCACTTGAACCAAGTGGCTTTGCTGTTTCTAATCTACTAACTGCACATTTTCTCTAAGATTGGATAGGACCAGTCCTATTAGGATTTCTGACACAGAAGGTCAATAATTCTTTATTTCATCCATAATTTTGTATTTTATTGTCCTCCTCCTCTCAAAAGTTTCACAGTTTTTGTGGAGAAAATGAAATCTCCTATTGCGAAACTAGATTGCTATTTTCTTCTCTTCTTTCTGTTATCATGGGACGTATTAATTTTTTTTCTTCAATTTCAAGTTTTCTAATTGGTCACTTCACTTTTAACTTGTATAACTGACATTTGGACAAAGGAGTATAAAATAATGCATATTTATTTTAATGCCATAATATTTTGATTGATTTGATTATGTTAACTTTTAAAATTTTAAATAATTGGCTAATGTGCTTTTATTGCATAATTTGGGTAGTTATATCAATATTATACAATAATTTTATTATTTTTTATTAAAATGAAAGTAACCTGCTGAGCATTCAGCTCAAGTGGTAAAGTGCCTACCTTGGAAGTATAAGGGCAAAAGTTTGATCCCTAATAGAGATGATAACTTTTTCTTATCTTTGGCAAGTGGTCGATTTAATGGTAATTGATGGTCTTAGGAGGGAGTTTTAATATTCATACACTCTTTTCGGTGCTGCATTGAATTCTCACAAGAAGCTGTATAGTACCCAGGAAAGAACAAAGTGAGATGCACAAGGATTGTATAATATATGTTTATTATTATATTATATATTATATTTAATTATATATTAAATATATTTATTACATATATGTATGTATTAATAGCCTTTCACAAATATTAATAACAGTATATTAGAAAACTTTTCATGTAGCTTAGGTTGGGTCAGATTTCTCTTTCTCTGCATATTTCTTTCATTGATTTATTTCAGCATTTCTTACCCAGAAGCTCTCAATGTGCTGCTACAGCTCTGTAACTACAAACAATATTGCAAAGAGTATCCTTGGAAATGGAAATAGACCTCTTTTTCAAAATTATCTTTTCTATGATATAAATATCTAGTTAATAGACAACTGCTTAAAAATTACAAGCATTTAAAAATAATTTTACATTTAACTAACTTCACATTAGTGAAACATAAAGATCATAGGTTTCAGATGAGTTTTGACACATACTGACCCCTATAATCACCATTATAATCTCTATGCGAAATATATCCATCACCTAAAGGTTCATCATGGCTTTTGTTTGTTCCCATCTCTGTAGGTTATCAATAATTTCTATGAATACAGATGAATTTTACATGTACTTAAATTAATTCTTCCATTAGTTTTTCTTACTGATCTCCCATAAATAAACATACTTTTTGTAAGCTTGATCATGTGGCTGTTGATATCAACCTTTCCTTTCTTGTTTATTACTGAACATACTTGACTGTATTTAATGTTCAGTGATTGCTGCTAGTTTGTGTTGATTGTGAGTAAATATGTGGCTATATTGTACACTTCTGAACTTAAATGTGTGTGTGTGTGTGTGTGTGTGTGTGTGTGTGTGTGTGTGTGTGCGCGCGCGTGACTGTAAAGGAAATCCAGGGCTTTCACGCTGAGCGGCATCTCCCGCTCATATTAGAAGCATTTTGAAATGCAGAGGTAAATTCTCTCTAAATAGCTGGTTTTCTCAGGCTGCACTCAGGACTCCTGCCTTTACCTCCTGCTTCAGCCTGCCAACTGCTGAAACTACAGGTGTTAGCTAGTGTCAACAGCACTGAATTTTAAGTTTAAAGGCAAGGTGGATACTCTTTCAAAATTATTGATATATCACTTATTCAACCTTTAGGAATGAGAGTTTGAAGTGAACCAAGCCATTACCAACAATATTTGATATTCTGGGGTTTTTAATTTTAGTTATTCTAGAAAGGATAGGAAATAGAAAACTTTGTGATATAAATTAATATAATTATGATTCGTGATATTCAACACCTTTATGAATTTTTTAAATTGAAATCTTTATTGGCACATTACATATACACATCATGATTGCACTTCACAATGGGAATTTGTGCCAGTATAGGATACAATTTAATTCTCATTTTTTCTCATGGCCCTACCCACTCTATCACACCCTATATACATAAAATTTATTTCCTTTCTTTTTTCTTATAATCTCATTATTTTTCTCCTTTCACACTTTTTCACTATGAGTATTTTCTATTTCACAATATATAACATACAATTCTAGAACTCATTTACTTCTTTATTTTCTCATACCAGAGAAAAGATGTGATATTTATCCACAAAAGACCTAGAATAGCAAAAGCAATTCTGAGAAACAGGGACATGGTGGGGGGTATTAAAACTCCGAACCTGAAACTATACTATAAAGCCACCGTGATAAAAACTGCATGGTACTGGCAAAGTAACAGACCTGAGGATCATGGAGTAGACTAGAAGATGCAGAAGCTATTCCAGATACACTGAGCCACCTTATCTTTGTCAAAGGTGTGAAAAATCCTCAATGAAGGAAAGATAGCCTCTAACAAATGGTGCTGGAAAAATGGCTTTAACTTGCCAAAGACTAAAGCTAGATTTAGCTCTTTCACCATGTACCAACTAAAATCAAAGTGGATAAGAGACCTAAATATTAAAACAGGCACTCTGAACCTGCTGCAAAACAGGTTAGGTAAAACTCTTGAAGATATTGGCTTAGGGAAACACTTCTTGAACAAAACCTCTATAGCACAGGAATTGGCAGAAGAAATTAACAAATGGGACCTCATTCTTTTAAAAAGCTTCTGCACAGCAAAGGAAACCACCAACAGAAAGGCAACCAACAATGTGGAAAAAAATCTTTATCAGCTGTTCCTTAGACAAAGGGCTACTATCTAGAATATATAAAGAGCTCAAAAAAATCAGCCCACCTTAATTTAAAGACCCAATTCAAAAATGGGCATCTGAAATGAACAGATACTTATTAGAGGAAGAAATAAGAGAAGGTAAGAAGCATATGAAGAAATGCTCAACATCACTAGTCATTCGAGAGGTGCAGATGAAAACAATACTGAGATTTCATCTCACTCCACAAAGAATGGCTGCTATCTCAGAATCATCTAGCAATAAATGTTGGGCAGGCTGCAGAAACAGAAACATTTTTACACTGTTGGTGGGAGTGTAGACTCATATAACCTCTGTGGAAATCAGTTTGCAGATTTCTCAAAAAGTTAGGATTGAAGGTCCCATTGGACCTGGCCATTACACAAAAGAATAACAAGATCCATATCACTTCGACATATGTGCACCCATATTTATAGCAGCTCAGTTTGTGATTGCTAAATCTTGGAAACAACAAAAATATCTGTCAACATGAGTCTGGATAAAGAGGATGTGGGTTTTTTTATTGAATGGAGTATTACTCTGCTATTAAAATGATGAGATTGGGTCATTCATACTCAAATGGATGTACCTTGAGGACATCCTCATAAGTGAAATAAATAACTCACAGATCTATAAATAGTGTAACTTTTCTTTGGTATAAGAAAATGAAGACATAAATAACTAGTATGTATAGTTTATATTGTGAAATAGAAAATATTTGAAAATAAAGAGGGTGTAGGGGTAAATAATAAGGAGGAGGGGGCCAGGGAGTTAGCTCAGTGGTTCCAGCGCCTGTCTTGCAAGCACAAGCGCCTGGGTTCGATTCCCTGGTAACCACATAACAATACTGGGTGTGGAGACCCACACCCAGCAGCAAGCAGTACCACATACCACAGTGCCGGGCGTGGTGGCTCACGCCTGTAATCCCGACACTCGGGAGGCAGAGGAAGGAGGATTGTGATGTGAGTTTGAGGCTGAGCTCAGGGCCAGCCTGAACCACAAAAGCGAGACCCTGTCTCAAAAAAAAGTTAAAATAATAATAATAATAATAATAAGGGGGAAAATGTGATAGTAGTAAAAAATGGAAATAAATCTGATGTATATAGGAGGTGGGGATTGGAGGGATGGTGGGGGAAGGGGAAAAATGAGAATCAAGTCATGTTATATTGTGGTAAATTCTTTCAATATTAAATGTGATGATGAGGTGTATTCATAATGTAGAAATAAAGATTTGCATTAAAAGAAACACAAAAACAAACAAATTCCAAAGATCATATTGTCAGGCATATATTCTGCTAACATTCTAACTGGAGATAAAAGCCATGAAATAAAGTTGGAGATTTAGCTCAGCGGTTTGGGCACCTGTCTTGTAAGCGCAAAAATCCGGGTTCAATCTTCGGTTAATCACATGCATTACTGGCCGTGGAGACTCATGCCCAGCAACAACCAGTACCACATACCACAGTGCCGGGCATGGTGGCTCTCGCCTGTAATCCCAGCACTTGGGAGGCAGAGGCAGGAGGATTGCTGTGAGTTTGAGGTTGAGCTCGGGGCCAGCCTAAACTACAAAGCGAGACCCTGCCTCAAAAGAAAAAAAAAAAAAAAAAAGAAGAAGAAAACCATCAAACAAATTAATTAAAATAAATTTCTGTAATAGGAAAATTGTGGAATAGCTAACAGTTGATGATGGCACAATCAGTTCACTAGTTAAACAATTTAATAGTTCAGGACTAGATATTCAAGTTATAAGTTATCACCAGTGCTAAAATATAGTGAAATGAAATCAATTTGTTAAAAGAGTAACATTTTGATTAACTACACTTAAATTTTAAATATGAATATTTTATGTAAGAGGTATGCAGAGAAAACAAAAATAGGATGAACATTTCCAGGAGAAAATAACTTCAATTGAATCCAATCTTTTGTTTACTTTATAAATTTAAATTATTTTCTTAATATCTTTTCCATGGCTTAAATATATTTTTCTGAATTTATCAAAATCCATGTCATATTCGTGTTATTTGCAGGTTTATGTAGAAAAGTTACTCACATAGAGCTTGGGCCCATGCTCTGCCCTTCAAATGCTAATTTTGTTTCAGTGAGTGTATTACATATTGGTATGAAATGTGGAATACAAGCAATAATTTAAATTTAATCTGTGTGTGTTTGTGTGTGTGTGTGTGTGTGTGTGTGTGTGTCTGTGTGTCTGTGTGTCTGTGTGTCTGTCTGTGTTTAAGTTTTTGAAACAGGGTCTCACTTTGTAGTTCAGGCTGGTCCTGAACTCAGCCTTGAATTCAGAAATCCTCCTTCTTCTGCTTCACAAGTGCTGGGATTACAGGTGTGAGCCATCAAGCTCAGCTTGCTGTATGTGGTTACCAGAAATAAAATCCAGGCCCTTGTGTTTGCAAGGCAGACCACAGAACCACTGAACTAAATTCCCAGCCCTAAGTGTACTTTTTCATATATAAATATGAATAAATATTCATAAATATCATACATACAAGATGTGATTGAAAAATACCATGAATGTTTAAAGTTTAAAACTGTTTCACAGTAAGACACATTCCATCAGTCCCCTTGAAAATGGTCACTCAGAACTGGCTTGTCCCACCATTCACTTCATGAACAATTTGCACAAAATTATCTAAGAAAATAGACATATATACTTTATTCAGTGGACTCATGACTGTAAAAAAACACTAAATTGGTAAGAATTTTAAGGATTCTAATTTAGAAATACCAGTGGAGAATAACAGCCTATAGCTTTCACTGGAGTTTTGCTGGGTTGGTTCTGACTGAAGAGAAGTTGGCGGTCCCCCTCAAAGGTGGACCGCAGGACATTCCTGCGGACTGACAGGTCTGAGGACAAATGCTTATTGAGCCAACTATGTGAAAGTCTGGTTTCCTTAATTCCCACTGTAGTGTGTGCAACTTCTACCCACTTTTTACCATACAAAGCTCTCAATGCTCAACAGGCTGCTTATTTACAGTGAAAACTGAACATCTGTGGCATATACATCCATGTCCCAGGAAGGAACTGACAGAATTAGCCTAATTTGGTAACAAGAAGATGGTATACATGAAACCAAGGGAGGGGCTACTGAGGAGAGAATATCAGAAAAAAATGAACTTATTCTGAAGTTAAGAGAGAACTTACATGGGCATTTTGAAGTCATTTTTAGAACAGTTTAACAACAAAACTGAGAACCAGGTGCACATGTTTTCTATACATTTCGTGCATCAACTTCAGATTCATTTCCCATACTCTCAGCACTTTACCTCAGAGTGGACCTCTGTCACAATGGGTGTTTTCAATCCCGTAGAGGATTGCCATCCCAGAATAGCTCATGGTGGTATGCTCTCTGTGGATTTTACAAAGTTTAATAATCTCTATCCATTGTTATGGTCCAAAGTATTTCCACTTAAAATATAACTGAGAGCTTTTGAAGTCATCACTTCTGTAATGTAATGTTGTTTGTTTGTTTGCTTTTGTTTTGTTTTGAGAACTGTCTTTTGCAACCAAAGGTCCTCTTCAGAAATCACTGATCTTTTAACTTTAAATTTTTCAAGACATTCAAAGTATGAAATAAGAGTCTAGCATTTTCAAATTGATTTCTCTTGCATCATGATACTTATTTAACTTTCTTCTTTTGTGTGATTTTTTGATTCACAGTTTTATTGTTTGTGCTGAATATCAATCCATTTTCCATGTATGCTATGGTGTTTATGTCTATTCACATGCTGAACAGTGATTGAGTGCTTCCATGTTTGGCGGTTCTGAATGAATTAACTGTGAGCATCCATGTGCAAGTTTTTATAAGGACATACATTTTCAACTCCAATAAATATCAACGTGAGGGATCATTGGCATGTATGCTAAGATTATGTTGAAACTTGTAAGAAAGAGCAGAATTGTCTTTCAAAATGGCTATCCTGTTGCCCATGCTACATAAAAAGTAAGTGCATATTTCTCTTGCTTCACATCATTTTCAGCCTTTGATATATCAGTGGCTGGATATTCTGCTCTTCCTGAAGGTACACAGTTACTGTTTTAATTGTACGATGATACAAAAAATGGAATATTACTATCTGTAGTTCTTTTTTTTTTTAATTTTTAAGATGGGGTCTCACTTTGTGATTCAGGCTGGCCCTGAGCTCAGCCTCAAACTCACATCACAGCAATCCTCCTGCCTCTGCCTCCCAAGTGCTGGGATTACAGGCGTGAGCCACCACACCCAGCACTGTGGTATGTGGTACTGGTTGCTGCTGGGCGTGAGTCTCCACACCCAGTATTGTTATGTGGTCACTGGGGATCAAACCCGGGTCCTTGCTCTTGCAAGACAGGCGCCAGAACCACTGAGCTAACTCCCCAGCCCACTATCTGTAGTTCTTATTTGACAAAGTGTACATCATAGTTCTTGACCATTTATAAAGGACTCTTTCCATTTGTGGAGAGTTTTAAGTTTTTTCTGTATATTCTTTTAGTGAATTTATTTTTGCAAATAATTCCTCCAATTTTGTAGTATACCTGTTCCCTTTCTTCTCACTATCTCACAGAGTTATTATTATTAATTATTATTATTATTATTATTATTATTATTATTATGTCCATTGAGTACAGCCTTACATATTTTGGAACCTTGCACCTTCGGTGCTGTAGTAAGTCATTACAATATGCAATGTCTTTAAGTTTAATGTGGTCTTCTGGGACTTGTCATATCACTGATTGCAGCCCTCATGGTTTCTCCTTGGACTGACTATGTTTATTGTATATGAAAAAGAAAGAGCTGGCATGCTAATACGTCCAAAGAGTACCACCAGGGTCCTCACTACATTCTACAATTCTCTCCTCCCAAAGTGTCAACCACCCCAACAAGATGAGAATTAATCATTCAGCACATGGACCTTCAGGCTACACTTATCAAAACTACAGTGACACTTATGAAATATTTTCAGGTGAACTGATCTCATTATCGCATCTAATAACTCCCAACTAAACCATATTTAACTGGAAATAGCTAAATGAGTATAACTTATATGGTCAAAAATTATTTTATGTACCATGCCATGAAAATTCACTTGCACTAGAGAAACAATAATGATTTATGTACACACAGTTTCAGTCATTTTTCAATATAAATTTGAATCATTTTAGATTGATTTGAACCACCTATAATTGAGACAATGTTTGCAAATATATTATTTCACTTATTGAAATGAATCCCTCCACTATTTTTTTGTTCTACTCTGTCTCTACCACATCATTTAGTTTATTGTTTGTATTAAGTTAATCAGAAACAATTGCGGCTGATGCTAAAATTACTTAAGGGACAGGAAGACACTTCAAGTAGAACTAAAACCTCATTATATTGCAAAAGACCTTAAAAGTATGCTTTATGAATAATTTAAATGTGATTTCAGTTTTGAATTAGATGTTGTGATTGCTATGATATTTTCATGAGTGACCAGGAAAATCACATCAAAATAAATTATAATTAGATAAACTACACTATCTAAAGAGAAGATATTAGTTTTTTTGTTGTTGTTTTGGCTGTTACTATAGTTGTTACTGTTTTATTATTTGTTTATTTAGCTTTACACTAAGCTTCTGTTTAGATAAAAGTTCACATCTATATCTATATATCTATAGATATATAGATATATATTTTTCTGGTTGTCATGAGCTCAAATACACAAGTTTCCTCTGGTAATTTAAAATTTTCTCCAAATATAATTATATATTATAATAACAAACAATTCTTCATTTTTTCTCAATGTAACAGATACATCATACCATTTTTGAGAAACTCATTAGTTCTTTTACTCACTCAAATTTTTAAAAACTTTTATTGTATACCTAATAACAGACAAATTATCTGAAATAGTATATCTAAAGTTAGTGAATGTTATTTTAATTTTATCCATTTTAAAACTAAGTCATGAAGTATACATCCCTTTGCAACTCTGTAAAACTGTTTTTCACCAATTTTGTAAATGTGATGATTCATATATTAACACAGAAGATTTTGTCCAGAAAAATTCAATTTTCATAAAGCATAGTTTTTTAAATCTATACATCATCTGAATTCAGATGTAAACTGTAGCTTAGATTACATTTCAACAATAATTTTAAAGGGAAATTATTCTCAGATCTCACTAAAACATAAAAAATATTCTACATTTTTCTTTTAATGTTTACCTTCTTAAGTGATTATGATCATTTTTAATTACTAACAGCCTCACGTTAACTTACATGGAAAAGAAAGAATAAAATTTCCAGTACATCAATTGCATTTATTTGTATTTTCACACTCGAATTCTTGAAGCTGAATTGCTTAGGGGCCAAAATCAGGTGAAATACTTCCAATTATGACTCCTGCCAGGGAAAGAGGACACCTAATCAGCAGTTTTCAAGCACAGAAGATTTTTGAGAATGATTTTTCAGGACCTTGATTTCCATAGAGAATTTTTTCATAAAACTGGCATTCTTGAGGCTGCACTGATAGGCCAGATTCATTTCCTCCTTCCCATTGGATGCCTTCTTTCTCAGCATCCTCTCCAACTTTGATAAACACAATATCACTGACTTAAAACTCTTCATGACATGTGTTCCTACTACATAAAGTCACTAGAAGTCTAAAAAGAATAGTTTAAGATTTTTATAGTGGTAGAAATGTCTTGAACCAGAAAAGACTATGAATTTCTCCCTGTTAATGAATTCCAACTCCCATTAAGACCAGTTCAATAGTGCATTTCTTACAAACTGTAATATTCTGAAGTGTGGTGGGCATAACCACTGCTGTTATTAAATAATCTCACTTCTTTCCCTCCTGATGATTAGCTAGGGAAGATTCACCTAAAATAAATCAGAGAACAGACAAAATAAACATTGCTGTTTCCGATGCCCTCAGCTAACAACCTCAAGGGAAAATCCTAGTCTTAGCTTTCTTAGAATTACAAAGCAGAAAGCAGGTAACTTTCAAGAAACAAAAATTAGTATGGTTTAGGTTTGTTTTATTTTTAACTGAAACATGAGGTCACACTTTTTGGATAGAACTGAGGAATCTGTTTGGTTGATTTATCGGACATTCAATTTTTGCTCTTTCAGTTACAGTATCATATTTTTCTGTAACTATATTTAATATATCTCATTTATAAACATTTAATAAATCAGAAATGCATGTATACATAAATATATTTATATATCTTGATACCCACTTAAACATTTTAAGATTTACATATTGTAATTTTCTCATTCTTGGTACATCTAAATACTGTAAAGTTCCAGTGTAATTTTTT
>PVIR01041672.1:0-12472 GCA_004026965.1 Petromus typicus | reverse complement strand
ACTGAGCTCTTGCTTCATAGCATTTGTCTCAGCCCAAGAATTCCTTGCTCTGGAAGTATTTTTCAATAACCCCACTGCAGCCCTGCAGCCCTGCAGCTCAGTACCATGAGACACCTTGCTTTTCTGCCACAGTTTGCTATGAGTGCTCCGTGCTCTGTGTTGATCTGGCTCCCACTTACTGTGAGCTGCTTGTCTGAGCAGAGACCTTAGCTATACTCTGGACTCTGCATTCTCACAGCACCACCAAGACCCCCTCAAGCATCTGCTGAAAGTGATTCACAGTTCCAATGCTCACAGAGTTTTGGTAAGATAAAATGCGTAATGCATGTGAAATGTATCATCCAATCAACGGTCACATTGTCAATACTATTTTCACTACTGGGTTAACAGTATCTGTAGAACACCATCTCTGTTTAACAGATTTAGTATAATTCCTATTCAATCACACCATTCCCATCAACAAAAGGCTTCTAAATGTAATTTTGCAGAAAAAATAATGATGGCTTTGGAGCACACGTGAAGATATTTCTCCACACAACATACACTGTTTCAGAACCAAATTCAAACAGTGGTCAGTGCAGCTGCTGACCAGTGGCTCTAGAATCTTCAGATCTGTTTCATGGGGTTGTGACTTGGCCTACAGTGTGTTCACTACCCACCTGGGGGCCCTCGGATGCTTGATCCAGAGAGGATGTGCGAACAATCAACAGCAGGTATCAGAGAGGGGCTGCTGTTCAAGGGCTGTCTCCACTGACTAAGCTCCACTGCAATGCTCCACCATTTGGCTAGAAGAAGTAAGCTGTAGGGAAGCCCCGCCGTACAACATATAGCCATTTTACACATGCCCTCCCAGGACGCTCCAAGCCCTAAATCGTCTAAGAGCTACAGTCAACCACTGAAACACAGAACAAAAACTTTAAAATTTTTATCTACTTTAACATTTCTATCTCACTCTTTGAAAATTCATAATCAAGAATGTATTATGTAACCAAGCACGGTGGTACGTGCTTGTAATCCCTCAGGATGCTGAGGCAGGAGGATTGCTCTTAGTTGAAGGCTAGCCTGGGCCACACAGTGAGTTCAAGGCTGGTGTGAACTACCTTATCTCACAAAAACAAAAGAATGTGTTGTATGATATTCACAATATATTTAAATCATACAGGAATAGCTATTGTATTAAAAGGAGCACGTGACTGCATGACTGTAACCAGATAAATGGGAGGCTAGAGCAGGATGATCAGAGGTTTGAGCTAGCCTGGGCCACCTCACAAGATTCTGTCTCAAAAATGTTTAAAGGAGAAAAAAAAAAGGGAGCAAACAGAACTGTGTGATTTTTCCCCCCCTACTCCATACACAGAATACTGATCTATTCTACAAACTTCGAGGTACTTGCAGCCCCAGCAAAGATCATGTGGACAGAAAAAATGGTAAGTCCTGAAAGCTCAGTTCCTCCCATCACTCAAATCCCATGTCCAAAGCCCTGAACTGAGGCATGGGCCAACCACTTACAGCTTCACCCCTGCCATGCAGGCCGAGCCCAGCCTCCTTCCTGGCCACCACTCCGTGCCTTATGTCTCCCCGGCCCTTTGTTCTTCCAAATGCTGCCTTTGGACCTGACTGCCAGCTCAGGTGGCCTGGCCTGTGCCCTGGGCTGTGTGGAAACCACCACCAGTCAGTGAGGGTCTTCCCATTGTTACTTGATGCGCTTGGCAGATGTAAGAGGGGTCTGGGCACTGTAACCAAAAACCAAACAAGCCAGCAACATAAACTGAATGCAGCTACTCGTGGGCTGCTGGCCTTTGTATTTTATACATATACAGTACACTTGCCTTATAGTTTACTATAGTCAGTGATCTCATTCTATTCTTGGCACAGCCGTAGGAAGCAGGTCTTAGTGGTCCCATTTTAGAAACAAGGAAGCCAAGACACATAAAATTAGAGCTCGAAGGACTCCACCTGTAACACTGCTGCCGGAGAGCTCTCTGCATTTACTGTTGTTAAGAACACACGTAAGGACCACAGATGTAGCTCAGTGGTATTGCAACTGTCTGGCATGTACATCCTCCTGAGTTTGATCCCCGGTACTACCAAAAAACCAAAACCACATACACTTAAGACTCAAGTTATCCATGTGGACCTTGATGGGCAAGAATTGTTCTGTTAACTAATTTATAAAATTCATTTTTTTGCCTTAATGTGTGATATATTTATACCAGATATGCTGCTTTTATTTCAGTGGGTTCTTCTTCACGGAGGGAAACCACAGCAGCTCAAGTGTGGGTTTCAGATGTGCATACCATCCCAGGGAGAGCCAGAGGGAGAGGGAGGTTAGGAGGACTCAAGAGGAAATGAAGGGTCTACAGAGACGCCCACCCTGCGTGAGAATGTGGGCAACAGCCACCAGATCCAACAAAAGAACTCCACATTAAGAGAAAGGAACATATGACAAAATAGACTCATTCTAGAAATCCTTCAAAGTGCTATACAAACTACATTTTTCCAAAGCACTTCATACAATTTCTGTAAACTTTCTCAGTGCGTGCACCTGTTACACAGATTCCCAGCAGGGCTTTTATTCCCTCCTCCTGCTTCCTGCTTTTATACCATCTCTTCCTATACTACAAGTGAAAACAAACTAAGGAGAAAATAGGAACATTTCTATTCTACATAGAGTTCCCATTAGAGTTGCTAGTGAAACAACAACTTTTAAAAATAATCCAGTGTGCTTGCAAACAGAAGGAAAGCATGTGACCTTTAGTCAAAAGTTGTTTTTTACAAGTGATACTGATAGATGCCTGTTATCAACACACAACATAATCTGACTTAAAAGGTGTTGTGATAGAATACGTGCTATGGATAGTTACTCTCCACCTAACTTGAGTCCCTTGCACAGAGCTGATCTCATTCTCACCTACCCATCCTAAGACCATCCCGTTTGCCTTGAAGTCTCCGTGCTTCTCCAGTGAGCCCAGAGCTCTGGGCGGAGACTCGCAGCCTCACAACACTGGAAGGCACTGTGAGAGAGTCATGTGCTCTAACACTCTTATTTTCTGCTGGGGAAAATAGAGTTCAGAGATGCTGAAATGCAGATGGAAAGCTTATGGATGTTCATCTGCTGCAAGTACAGTACCAGGTACATGCGGTGTTCCTCCCTTAACCAATCCAACTTTTCCTATAGATTCTCAAACCACTGTGCCACACTGATGTCTAAACCACTTCACCTGACTCCTATCATCCCAAAGGAAGGAAAAGATGACTACATTAAAGCAGCCTCCATTGAGCAAATGAAGTGGGAGATTCTGCTCTGATCCAAAACAGTAATGCAAAGCTAAGAACTCCTGAGCGTTGTGCAAAGCCGCACACATCCTGGAGGTAGCCAAGGGCAGAGGCTAAGGCAGTAACTAGTTGTGGGTCTGCCTTCACTGCACCAACTCTTGAGTAGGTCGCTCGTGTCATCGTGCCCTTCAGCTCTGACACCTAAAAGAGCACGAAGTATCACAGGCTATCGGGCTGAATGGGGGCAGCACAAATGGAAGTGCTCCATGCATCACCCAAGACAAAGTCAAGGCAATAACCACTGGCCATTGTGTTATAGGAGGTAAATGAACATATAAACCAGAATTTTTAACCACCAAGAATGGTTCCAACTTGATTTTGTCATTCATTACAAACTTCCTGTTAACAGGCTTCCTCAAACTTGTTTTCATGTCCTCACAACTGGGCCGTAATCTTTCACTCAGAGAAATCTGTGCCACTAACTGCCACTGAGCACCATCAACTTTGGCTAAAACAAGGTTCCTCCAATGGGGTGGGTAACCAGAGGCTAAATTTCATTTAGCTAAAATTCTTATTTTAAATGCAGAGTCTGAGTGTGTGTGTTGAAGAGATCGGTTGGCTACAAATCTGTGACTTCTCTACCTTAGGAAGATTGTAGGTTTTAAAACTTGAGGGTTTTAGCATCTTCTGTTGGATTTTCAGTAACCTATGTTGAAAAAAAAGTATGTCCAAGAGGTTGTTCAAGGAGAGGAAAACAGATCATTTTACTGATGAGAGATCACAGGTGGGAAGTTTCTTCTGAAACATTAGCCACTCCTGATCATTTATGAGAAGGAACCAGGGGGAGGGAGTTCATAAGCATACACCATACTTCAGGACAAAATGGCAAAGACATGAGTTACACAGAGTGGGTGTGTGGCAACAAGAAACAAAGAAGGAAGAGGGAGGCACCCCGGCGGGCAGCCCAGGCGGGCAGGCAGGTGAGAGCAGCTGTGCAGAGACTGAATAGAGCACTGCCGGACCTTTACCAAAGTAACATCTCAGCCCTCATTGTTTAGGGTTTAAGAAAAAAAACGTTCAGGGATAGAACTGAAAGCAGACTTAACGATTATTAAGCTGTATCAAGCATTTGCTTCTCAGAAGGCAGTAAATAAAAAGCACAGGGCTTCCCTTTGCCATAATATTTAACTGGGTCCCAGGGGAAAACCCGGTGCCAAAGTTATAGCTTTGGAGAAAAGACACAGCCTTTCATTTTCAGACTGTGAAATCTCTACCATTCAGTGTCATATGCTCTCAGAAATGAAGTACCCAGAAGACAAACCCCCGAACTACCAGGTAAGGTTGAAACAAAAGCAGTCCCCTTAGATCAAGATCACTAGGCATGTTTTACTGTCCTCCTATAACCTCTGTTTAAATTGCTAATGTGAACCTCTGCTTAAGCAGAGCCTGGAAAACAAACCTGCTGCAGTTTCACAGGCTTGGACCTTACATGGCCACACACAAGCCACACGGCCAAGCTTCCACTGAGCGCCGTCAACTTTGGCTAGAAGAAGGTCTCTCCAATGGTGGGTAAGCAGAAGCTAAATTTCATTTGGCTAAAATTCTTATTTTAAATGCAGGGTGTGAGTGTGTGTGGAAGAGATCAGTGGTCTACAAAAGATTTCAAAGAGAGCTCACTTCTCCTGGGATTAATTCAGTTTCAGCACAGCACACAGGCATTTCTTTAACTCATTCATTACCCTCTCTCCAGGGAGGCACAGTAGTCAAGTATCCCCAAGTTCACATAGCCATGGCTTCCCAACCTGCCCGAAAGGTGACCTAAAGGAGCCCGTCCTTCCCAAAATACCAATTCATGGTTCACACCATACATGCTTTCTGCTGTTCTTGCCTAATGGCTGTCTCAAACACACAGGGCCCCATCACAGAATAATATTAAGAGCAAACTCATTTGTTGGTAAAGTGATTTTGCTGTTTGCTAATGAAAATCTTTGTCTATTTTATAGTCCATATGTCTTTCTAATTTCAATGGCTCTGTAAACACGTAGCACTGCAATGCAATGAACTATCTTACCTATCTGGCTGCACAAGAAGACAACGAAATAAAAACTTGAAGCCAGACAACACAGTGCATTTGTATCTATTCTCTTCTGACGAAGAATTTAAATTACACATAAAAGAAAGCATAGCATATCAGTACCTAGAAGAATTTAAAATTTTTCTAAAATTACTGAAAAAACTAAAGTGAATTTTACAGGATTTTGTCAGTTCTAATGATGAACCCGCTGATCTCATTCATGTTCAGAAAATATACATTCAAGGTACACGACTGAAATCATTTATCAATCCAATGAAAGATATGACGGATATAAACCCAGAGGTAAGAACACTGAAACTTGGACAGATTAAAATCTCTCGAACAATATTACACTCATAGAATGCATTGCCTAAAGTCATTCTTTATCCAAAGTATGTCTGAGGTCTGGAAAAATCAGGAGAATTAATCCACTAGATAGCAGTCATAAGAGCTGCTAACTCTCAGTAAATAGAGTAAGATAAAGTAGTCTAGTGTTCCTGCTTTTGTTTGTTTTGCAACCCAGATAGGATAATATTCATTACAAAAAGAGCAGCAAACTGTAATAAAGTATAACACTTTGAATTATACATTACTCGCAGTAAAGAGTTTTCTTCCAGGGTTTATACAGAATCTTGACTTCAACTTACCTGTTTTTCTGGCTTGGAAGCCTAAAGAAACAATGACTCATGATCAGCCACTAAGTATGTAGCAGTTGGCGTTAAAGGGTGATAGCTCGTATCAGTCCCCAAAATTCTTAAAAGACTGCCTCTAATTAAATACCTCTCACAACTCATTGATTGTCCCAACACTAGCAAAAATTATCTGTGTCCAGGATCATGCTAAAGTAAAACTCCACTCAAGTGAAACTGAAGCTACACCAGGGCTGTTCTCAAAGCCATCAGGGGCCTGCATCAGATGGATTTCAATTCTACTTCGCATTGTACAAGGCCTGCTGCACAATTCCCTACTCACAAGAACATCCTACAAAACATTGCTGAAAACAGAGGGGAGGAGGGGCCACTTCACCCTCAGCACCAGCACACTCTGAGGCCTGTCCAGGTCGACTCAGTACCTGTGGACATGAATTTGAGCAGTGTGATAGCCCAGTACCTCAGTACTGTCTAATCCAAAAGTGTGCTGTCAAGAGTAAATGGATATGTTTGCATATTGTAAGTGTAAAGAAAAAATTTCAAATATATGAGAGAATTCTGCAAGAAATTCATGATATTCTAGAACAAAATGCCAAGGTTTCCTCGACGAAAGTGTCAGCTCATAGATATGTAACTAAGAGATCAGCAGTAACACTGCTAATCAGTCCAGATTACAACTCCCCTCAAAGATGACTTTTCTCTAAATCAACGTGTACACTTGGTCTCTCAACTGGTTATTTTCATTACTGAGAAGTATTCTGGTCATACTCTTACAATTCAGACAGTAATGGATGGTGCAGAATTGTTAGTGATGCAATAAAGTTGAAAACAATCTTCAGCGGGACCCCAACATTCTCCTCAAAAGTTTTAAGTTTTAATCATTTTCAAGTCTACCCAACATTTTTATCAAATAATTTGTGAAGACAGATACTAATACACTGCAAAGCTAAGAACTCATGAGTGTCGTGAGAAGCTGCATGCATCCCGCTGTCAGTTGGGGTGCAGAGGCTAAGGCGGTTAACTAGTTGTGGGTCTGCCTTTACTGGACCAACTCTCATTCATGTATATTCCTAGCAGGGGAATAGCAGGGTCAAATGGGACCTCTAGTCCTAATTGTTTCTGAGACAGAGTCTCGCTTTGTAGTTCAGGCTAGCCCTGAGCTCACTAGGTAGCCCAGGAGAGCCTGGAACTCACAGCAATCCTCCTGCCTCTGGCTCTTGAGTGCTGGGATTACAGTCGTGAGCCACTACGCCTGGCACTGTGGTATGTTGTACTGAGTGCTAATGGGCCTGAGTCTTCTTGCCGGCATTGTTGACTGAATGTGGTTACCAGGGATCGAACTCAGGACCTTGCACTTGCAAGGCAGACACTGGAATCACTGAGCTAAAACCCCAGCCCCAAAATAAACTTTTACCTGCATCTGTATCACTGAGAAATCTATCCAAAGTTAGTTAAGAACCTGGCAGAACCTAAGTTCTCTAATGCAAACCATTTCAATCAATTGACAATTTTCAGAAATTAATTTACTTTCATTCATATTTTAATAACCTACATTAAGATTCTGAGATGTAGCCAAATTTCTACTGTAAATACAATTGCATTCAACAAGTATTAAATGAGTCTCTGGTAAATATTAGTACTGTGGAAACAGTAAGAGAACAAGGTTCTTTCCCCCAGCAATATATGTATGAAAGGCTGACAACACAAAAATGTCAGGTGGACATGCTCAGAACAAGACAGGAAGACCTTGACCTGGAACGGGGACATGAATAAAAGATGGTTTGAGATTGCTAGATAAAAAAAGAAAAGAAGTTCTTGATGTGGAGGAAAAAATGAATCTTAAAGCTGACAGGCATACTATGTGGTTCTAGAAGATTCTAGGCAGATCTAGTTCAGATCTGGTCAACACTTTGTATTCCAGTGTAGCCTCAGATGAGGATCTGGCATCTGGCAATCTTGGGGCCTTGGTTCCCTCACTTTTAAGAAACATTAAACTTTCAGGGTGCAAAATGCCCAATGAGTATGGGCTATTAGTATTTGTAGGGGAAAAGACTTTAAAGCACTATCAGGGCATTTCTTGCAAAGACAAGTTAGGATGTCTATATCTAAATTTGGACACAAGAGGAGAGATAAAGGGTAAGTAATGCCCTTAAAACACAAGCAATAATCATGCATTGTATCCCATTTGCAAAACAGATAAACAAGGGGAAAATCAGAATACAATAGAATAAATGCAGAAAGGGAAGTGTCAAACCTCTTTTCTCACACCAGTAAGAAAAATAAAGTCAGGAGTCTGCTTGGAGAGTGGGAAAATATTTTTGATTACCCAAAATTATCAACATGAGTGTAAACTTCTCTTAAGAAGCAAGAGCATCAGCTATGATGTGGAGGTGACTGCCAAAGGCTCATATGCTGGAACTTGGATCCCCAGTGGAAAGGTCCGGAAAGGCAGTAGGACTTTTAAGAGGTGAGATCCGATGGGAGATGAGTGGGTCTTGTCTGCTTGGGGAAGATTTTAATGCTGGGCCCACAAGAGAGAATTAGTTCTCCCTAGAGAGGCAGTTGCTATAAAAGAGCAAGCCTGGTCCATTTCTCATTTAACAAAATGCTACTCAGCTTTGGAGATAATAGGGACTTGTAGACACAGTGTACCCTCTGGACTTCCTTATTCTGAAAATTACAGGGGTTTTATGTCCATGCATCTGTTTGCCTCTTGTCTTATGATTTACATGATACTTGGTTGCTCTGAAACTCGAGGTCTGATTTCTGACTTTTTCATAGCCAGAGAAAAGGCAGGATACTAAGGTAAGAACCATTTGTTTTTCACAATAAATTTTTAGCTCTCCTTTTAGTGAAGTCTGCTATATTTTTATGCATTTTTATCCACTGTTCTCACTGTCTGGCATACAAATTCAGTCCTTAGTTTTTGATGGTTTATTTTTGTTTCTTGAAGTCATTGTGTAGGCTTGACCATAACATCTTTCAAGTTATTTGGAACAGCTAAAGGAAAACAGCTAAAGGAAATAATGCCCCAAAATGTAACTACAGCTTATTCAACATAAACATGGATAAAGTGACAATAAATTACTCAGAACTTAGTCATCATCCTTGGAGATGTGTAAAAAGATCCAAGGCCAAGATTGGTTCATGGATGATTGCAGGAATGTGAGGCTAAACTAAGATGCACCTGACTCCCCACAGTCATAAAAGACACTTCAACTACCCCCCAATCTCACACACACATGCACATGCATGTGTGCACACATAAACGCCAAGAGGTCTAAATCCAGAAAAACTACTTTTAAAGGGTTCACAAATTCATTTATAAAAGCAAACCCCACAAATTCATTTATAAAAGCAGTATAAACTTTCTTCAATAGAGGCCATCTATCATTCCTACACTATTAGATAACCTAGCCTCTAAATGTTTCTTTTTGCAGAACAAGTTAGTGCTGTGCAATTTTCAACCATTCCTAGAAGTTACTATACAATCAAGAGATATCAACAGTTCAAGTGTTTTTCAAAACCTAGATCAGAATCTAGTAACAGGATGAAAAGTAGCTAAATTACGGTAGGGGGATGTAGAGAGTGGCTTGAGTATGACATTCATAATCAGTTCTAAGATAAGATATTGGACTTGGTACACTGGTTTAAGACTGCAACATCAAGTAATTTGTCCTCCTGCCTAGATGAAATAGAAGAGTTCAAAATAGAAGAGTTGTGCCATAATTCTACTTGGGATTCATCAAAGACAAAGTCAGCCACTGACACCTTTATCATTCTCTCCTAACCATACTACCATCAACTGACAACTTAGTAAGAGCACCAATTCCAAGTAAAAGTGAACAAAGACACAAATTTAAACACTACTGACAAATTTCAAACCAGTGTCTAGGCTCTGCGTCCAGGTGAGGTAAACTTCATCAGACCTCACATCACCTCCTTGCACACGTGACAGGAGAACCCTCTGTTGTTCTGTTCTTCAGGAAAAACACACACAAAGCACGGTTCTTAGCATTTATGCAACCAATATTAGCAGGAGACACAAAAGATGCTGTCATTTAACAAAAGCCACACAGGCACAACTCAGCAAAGCGCAAAAGTCTTTGCTTCTCAAAGCCAGAAATTCAGAGACACATGAGAACAAGGTAGGACTCCAAGAAAGTCTCCAGAGCATCCTCTTGGCACTAGCAGGATACATTTTGATTTTGTATTTAAGCTAAGCAGACACAGCCTCCTTGGGTTTGGGCCAGGGCACCAACATTTTTACACAAGAACAGGGAATTCAGATAAGTAAGAAAAAAACACAAAATTAAACCAAATGTTTGTTTCCTGAAGAACAGAAAAAAGAGCTTTCAGCTGCTCGAGACTATAACAGGTGTCCACAAATCTTGGCTCAAAATCCTGGCTGGGTTTTATAACCCCTTTCTCTTTCCTGGATAAACCCTGAAAAGACACTGTTTCAAAACAAGAAGTGAACACAAATATGCACCCCCAACCCTGAGTCTTCACACTTGTTGCTGAAACACATGCCTTTACCTTTGAGAGTCACGAGAACATGCAGAGGGCTGCCCTCTTAGAACGGGATGAATTTGTGTTTAAATCGGGAAACCAGCTGCTCCTTGATCAGCCATCCTTTTATCATCAACAAAACTTTAATTAGCCCCCATCTGCTTCCTGTTTTATGCCACATATCTCAACTTTCACCTGTTTAGACTAAAATGCATCAAGTACTCCCACAGTAAATGGAAACAATTAACTTTTCTTACGACAAGCAATTAATTCTCATTAAGTAAATACTGAGCTATTCAAAGTTATGCAAAATTCAAATCAACTACTCTCTCATACATGACAATGTTCATATTATAAATTCAACAGAAACTACACACACACACACACACACACACTTTTTCTTGTAATTTTCCACTGAATGTTTTTTAAGGTGTCTAGCTTCATTTCCTGATTTTACTGTAAAATATGGCCTACGGTAGGTCATGTATCAACCATGGGTCAATCTCAAAAACATAATGGTGATCTTAAAAAGCAAACCACGCTGCAAAATGCTTCTGATAGTAATTAATAACACTCAGGTAAAGTTAACAAAAGAGATAATCTGATACAAAGTCAATAGACCAGCCTCTAGAAGCCCAGCCAGGGACAGCACTCTAGAGGGAAAGGTACTCTGCTCTCCGGGGCACCAATTCTAGAATTTGCAGCTGACTCTGGGCATTAGGAAGGCCATTTATAGCAAGATGGGTGGTATGTGTCAAAACTGGAAAGTAGGACACAAATTATATTAGCCTCTGAGCCTTTCTCGATGTTTAGACCATTTTATAAAGTTGTAAGAGAAGGCCAATCATGAGCTGGCTCCCAAGACTTTCGGATGCCAACACACAGGTACATGCCTGACATCCGGTGTAGCACTCACTGCACATGGCCTGGAAATGCTCCCTCGATAATTTTAATACTGTCTCCAAAACTCCTTTCAGAAAGGCTGAGCAACAACCTTTGGGCGCACGGATCTTGACTACTCATCTTGAAACTGCCTGCACTCACCTACCAGTATCTGAGATACCCAGTAAAATATTATGTTTGGTTTTGTTTGTTTGTTTTTAGTTTTTGAGACAGGGTCTCACTTTGTAGTGCAGGCTGGTCCTGAAGTCAGCCTCAACTCAGCAATCCTCCTGCCTCCACCTGCTGAGTGCTGGGATCACAGGCATGAGTCACCATGCCCAGCACTGTGGAATGTAGTACTGATTGCTGATGGATGTGAGTCATCACACCCAGCAGTGTAGTATGTGGTTACAGGGGATTGAACCCTGGACCTTGTATTTGCAAGGCTGGAACTCCTAAGCTAAATCCCCAGCCCAGTAAAATATTATCTGAATGAATCTAAAAGATTAGAAAAATCTGTTTTGCTTTTGCAGGGTTGGGGACTGAATCCACAGCATGCTAGGCAAGTACTGTACCAAATGAGCAACATCCCCAGTAAGAAGAAAATTCCTTGGTCTGTTACTAAATAGCCCAATAATCAAGCACATCAGTATACTTTCCTAGAGTGATGAGTGGTTGTCATCACTCCAGATTGACGGCTGGAAACCTCTCGAATGCTTCAGATACTTTTCATAGGGATGAAGTAGAACATAGCATCTGTTTTTTAAAAGTCATAGTACTAACACCACCAGGATTGTGAATAACTGAAATAGCTTCATGTTCAGTATTCTTTCCAGTTCTAATAGTTTAAGAAAAGTCATCAGTTGGGCACTAGCCTCGTTTATGAAGCCCTGGCAATGTGAAAAAGGGGTGGGGGGCCATAAAGAAAAAAGAAATCAGGGCCGGGGAGTTAGCTCAGTGGTTCTGGCGCCTGTCTTGCAAGCGCAAGGGCCCGGGTTTGATTCCCCGGTAACCACATAACAATACTGGGTGTGGAGACCCACACCCAGCAGCAACCAGTACCACATACCACAGTGCC
>PVIR01041671.1:0-12631 GCA_004026965.1 Petromus typicus | reverse complement strand
CGCTAAGCTCACAATCTGTTACCAAAACAAGGTTAAACTAAGATGAACAAAACAGAGGACAAAAGTCCAAGATACATGAACAAGTTGGTCAGCCCCCTCTGCAATCTTCCTTTCATGGCTTCCAGTATTTTAAGTTTGTCTTTGTATTTGTTTTCCCAGGATTTGTCAGACATAATTTCCCTCCACAAGCCATTCAAAAGCTTGAGAGGGCCAAGGATTTAGTTCAGTGGTTCTGGTGCCTGCCTTGCAAGCACAAGGGCTGGGGTTCAATCCCTGGTAACCACATACAATGCCAAGAGCAATCAGAACCACATACCACAGTGCCAGGCATGGTGACTCATGCCTGTAATGCCAGCATTTGGAAGGCAGAGGCACGAGGATTGCTGCGAATTCAAGGCTGAGTTCAGGACCAGCCTGAACTACAAAGTAAGACCCTGTCCAAAAAAAAAAAAAAAAAAAAAAGATTGAGAATATTCTCAACACGTTGGAGATAATATTCCATCAGCCACCTTTTGAAGCACTCCTTTTCCGAACTTCTCTCTCTGTAAAATAACCCAAGTGGACTTCGGTATGTGCTTTTAGCCTCTCTGAAAGATTCCAATTTTCTTTCTAATTTGCATAGTTATTCTTTCTCCAGGGTTTAGACAAAAGAGAAGGGGAAATCTTAGAGAAAATCGATCTATGACTTAGGTTTTTCATCTCTACCCAATTCCACATTTCAGCAATGCAAACTGACGCTGTACCCCAGGCTCTGGACCATCAAGGGCTTTGTCTCTCTATGACCTGAAGGCTCCCTGGCCGTGAAATTCCCTGTCCAGCTTGGTCCTCGCATCTAAGCAGTAACGTGAGCACAAGGCTCTCAGATGCCAGCCTGGTAAAGGAGGTTCAGATACAGATCTGCATGGAGCTGGATGGAGCCCACCCGTCCCAACCCCAATGCAGAGCAGACCAGAAAGGGATTCTGGGAATGCTAGAGAGTCCAACTCCTCTGAGAAGCCTTGGGCAATGCTGGGCTCCTAGCCAACCTCCATGTCATTTCATTTGCCTTTTGCATGCAATAGGTAAAAAGCAATGCTCCAGCAGATTCTGACCCATCTCTCTTGTACCAGGAGTGAATCCGCTCCAATACAGGAAAGCCAAATCATTTTTCTCACGATGGCTCCTCCCTCTCACGTTGCTTTCCAACACTAGCTAAGTAAAGCTCCAAATTTCTAGAACGCCAGTAATAGAGTCTTCAAAATGTCTTTCGGTAAGGACACAGACAGGACTAAAGTTCCTATCTCCCAGCCCAGTGCTCTTAACCATTGGTGCATAAGTCAGGATTCTCCAGAAAAACAGGACAAGGAATGAAATTAACCATGACATTCGGGCTTTCAGCCTCCATTCACATGGAATCAGAAGCACGCTTACTTAAAGTAGTAGGGCACAGGAGAGACTCATGCAGCATCACAGAAACGCATGAAGGAGACTTGTGCTCTTCCTGCCTGCCCAGCCAACCATCCCTTTGGGGAACAGTTCCATTTCCTTTCATAAAGGGCTTGTGGATGTGTCAGGCATGGAACTCTGCCCAAAGAACCCACAGAAGGTATCACATGACCATGCTGGACCACTTATACTTCCAACCTACAGTAAGTAAAAAATGGCCACTCAGACATCCATGTCCTCATCCCTGGAAACTGTGCCTATGTCACCTTATAGGGCAAAGGATAATTAGCTATGGCAGATGAAATAGGCGGCTAATCACAATATTAAGATGAAGAGTTTTCTGTATTATCAGGCTGGACACAATGCAATCTTAAGTGCTGTTAAAAATGGAAGAGGGGCAGTCAGAGAAAGAGGTGTGAAAACAACAGAAAGGTCAGAGAAATGCTTCGTTGCTGGCTTTGAAGATGAAAGGAGGTCATGAGCCAAGGAGTATGTTAGGACACCAGAAGCTGGAAAAAGCAAGGAAACAGATTCTCTCCCAGACCCTCCAAAAAGCCAGCCTGTACGATGGCCCATGCTGTATGTAAAAGGCAAGAGATGTCCCTCTGAGGTGGCCCATGATTTCCCCATTGGCTTACTCCAAAGAAAGGTGCTCCTTTCAGACTTCAAACCAAGTGCCACATCTTCTGTACCATGCTTCCCAAGACTGTTCTTTGGGGAGGGTTAGAAACTTGAGATTCATTTTCCCAGCACCCATTTATCCTTGTGGTTATGACAACACCAAATTGTCCTTCAGCAGACATCTCTTTCTGATTTTCAGCCTAATGACTAGAGAGAGGATGACCTATCCCACCTGCGCCCCACTCCCCATCTCCATGAGTGAGCACATGATGCCATTCTGCCCAATCATATGTTCTGTCTCAGGCCTCCCCAAAGGATAACAAGGAGGGACATGACCACATCAATCACATGAAAGTCAGCCCAAGATCTTTGCTGAGCTAATGGACAGGAGTCTCTTTCTTGCTGCTGAGCTTCTGGTAGGTATTAGAGGACTGTCCTAAGACCCTCGCTCTTTCCTGCCTGTGACCTTTCAGAGCAAAAGAGTGACTAGAGTTTGTGCCCCCACCTTAGGGAGGTGTTTTGGCAATGAGATGAGTGATTCCAAGGCAAACTCTTGAGAGGCAGGTCATGTTTCCACTTGCACCAATCAGATGCTAAAAGAAAGAGAACCTAATCCAGGAAAAATATGATGATGTATAGAGTAGGACCGAATAATCCAAACAGCACCATGAAACAAGAGTCTATCTACAGCCAGGAACAGAGCTGATTCAGCCAACCAGAAGAACTGTGAGCTAGAAAAATAAATGTTGGTTGTTTTTAGCCACTGAATTTTGGAACATTTGGTTAGTCAAAATTATTGTGGTGATAGCTGATTAAGATTCTTGTCAAGCTAGTAAGATGTAAATGTAGAGTTGTTATTGGCCATTGCACCAAAATAAGAGAAAAGTGCCTGAAAATGCAGCCAACAGAAAGAAAATCAAAGCTGTGAGACAAAAATAAACAGTGTTGTAATTAAATGGCATAATTTCCCTAATTGAATTAGCCCTGCTCCAAGACTATTGAGATCAGTAAGTCAAACAGATATTAAGTAAATTTTTAGTGAGCACTTTCTATGTGCTTATTATTGTTCTTGGTGTGGAGACTAGGATAAAGAACCAAACACACAAAAATTCCTGCCATCTTAGAGTTTACATTCTATTGCTATATATAGATGACACAGAAAGGCAACGAAAAAGATGCATAGTATGTTAGGAATGAATACATGGAAAAATTACACTTAAATGAACATGAAATGTGAAGGAAGGTGTCAAAGTTTTAGACAAGAAGGATAAGGAAGGTCTGACTGAGAAGGTGACACTCAGAAAAGCTTGGGTGAGTTGCATAGATATCTAGGGCAGCACATTCCCAACAAAGAGCATGGAATGTACAAAGGCCCTGAGAGACACAATACCCAGCATGTACAAAAGAGCAGGAAATAAAACACTGTGAATTAAGTCACAAGAAGGAGAGCGGAGTAAGTAGCAGGACATAAGGTTAGAGAACATACTGGGTTAAATAGTATCCCTCAAATCCGTATCTAACTGAACTTCAAAACGTGACTGTACTTGAAAATAGAGTCTTTGCAGATGAATGAGTTAGGATGAAGCCAAGCTAGAAGAGAGTGGGCTCTAAATTCAGTGCTTAGAATTGTGGCTTATATCTACATGTTCTCCCATAAACTCAAAGATGCGGCTTTTTATAGCTGGGTCATGCATGTGTGACACTGGGATTAAGAACACCTGATAACTAAGTGAAGCCACTAACTGGCTTACCATTGTTCTGGGTGTGGCTGAATGGATTTACAGAAGACAAAAATCCCATCGTGGGTGCAGATGGCACCAACCAATAGGCTTATAGCCTGAATGGAATTAAAAAGAAAGGGAAACTCACTGCTTGCTGCTCCCTGCCTACCCTGCCATGGACTGCTTCTCCTTTGCCATGCACCTCTGCCATGCTTCCTTGCCTTGAAGCTACCCAACTATGGACTGAAACTTCTACAAACTGAGTGTGGGTTACAACAACCAGCAGGCTTGTAAACTGGATAGAATATAAAGGGAAACAAAGAAGGTATTGCATCTTCCTGCTGCTTCCTGTTTATTGCTTGCCCTGCAATGGCCTGTTTTTTCCTCTCCCATGCCAACCTGCCATGGAGCCAGCTGATAATAGACTTAAACCTCTACAAATTGTGAGGCAAAATAAAACTTTCATCCTTTGACTTGTGAGTGTCTTGTCTTTTGTCCCAGTGATGAGAAAATAACTAAGACAAAAACAGACATTCTCCCATCTTTAGAACCACCTAGAGGATCTGTAAAACACAGGATCTTGGGAGTCCACAGGTGTATCTTAGTGGGAGAGCATGTGCCTCGCAAGTGCAAGGCCATGGATTCAATGTCCGGCATCAATTAATCATTTAACACAGGTTGCTGGGCCCTGGAAGGAGAAGAAGGAGAATGTGCATCTTTAATGGGCATCAGGCAACACTGCTGGCACTGGATCATGAACTACACCATAAGGACCACAGATCGAACCCATTTCTCTCCTTTGCACAGGTCAGTGTAACTGAAGATCCCATTCAGAACTCAGTGCAGCCAATCTCCAGGATGCTAGAGGGATCCCTGCAGCACCAGACCAGAACAGTTTGGTCTCTTCTTTTGTATGCCTCTTATTACCTCACTCTGAGCAGGCAGACAAGCAGCAGGTACCCCATTTCAGATGTCTCATGAGCTACCACTATACCACCCTGAAGGAGCCCAGTTTGTCAGATGTCTCATGAGACCCCTCCTATTTGTTATCATATGCTTACAATTATTTATAATCATGATTCCAAATATGAGATGCGATAGTCAGAAACATAGTTTAATAAGTATGATCAGCATGTAATCAAAAAAGATCCTTCCCCTTAGTATCTACAGACTGGGCAGCTACAATCATTATCCTACAGTTCATGTTGCTTTCTTCTGTGCAGCTTCTGTGAGATGGAGGGAGAACAGATCATCAGCACCCCACCCAAAGCTGACCCAGGTACCTTCATCCTGGACAGTCCACACTGCCATGCACTTTCCATATCTCCCCCCTAACCTGACACTATATTTCTGCTGCTCTTTGACCCTGTCTGTTCTCACTCAGAATGAAACAAGGCTCAGTTTCTCTAGGGTGTTTGTACCAAGAGGCAAGAGTGCAGAACTGAACAACAGAGTGATTTTGGAAATAGACTCATGGAATTATTTTCCAAACTCAAGTCAGTTAGCAGCTGTGTGGCTGTAGACAAGTTACTTGATCTCTCTGAGCCTCTGTTTCCTTTTCTGTAAAACAGAGATGACACAAAATACAGGCTTCACAGGTGATTATCAAGACTCATCTATGCCCAGAATGCAGGATGGGTATTAACAGAATTGCTCACTCATTCATATAGGAAGTATTTGTTGAGTCTGTAGGAGCTGAAGCTATAGCAATGATGAAATAAGACACAACTCCTACCATCCTAGACTGTAACATCTGCTGGAGCAGCAGGCAATGAACAAAAACTAATAACTACTATTACTATATTACTATTATTATAGTGAGAGGAAGTAAGTCTTTGGAGAGGACATGGAGCTCGTCATAGCAGGACACTGCGATTTTAAATAGGATAGTCAGGGGGAACCTTGTAGAGATTTTCACTGAGCAAGCACTTGAGGAGGAAGCGAGCAGTGAACATCCCCAGACAAGAGGCCTTGGGGCAGAGGCAACAGTGAGTGTAAGGGTCCTAAGGTGTGACACTGCACAACTGTGAAGATGAGCAAAGAGGCCAGGGGCCAGAGAAGAGAGAGTAAAAGGAAAACATTATAACTAAATGGCTTATGTTAATGGAAGTTGTGAGCCAAAGAGAAGTCACAGTAACCTAAAGTCAATTTTCCTGGTGACAACTTCCTGAAAGTCACATTTTTAATACCTGCAATGTCTTCTACTTGACACCCCAGCTGTTGGTAAGCATATTTGTGTGGCAGGGTCTTTCACTACACTGCCAACTATGATAAAAAGTGACATTCATTAATATCAGTAAAACCCAGATTCTCTGAATGGAAACGTAAAGTGAATCTCCACACTGGGAAGGGCAGCAGGACCTCCACACTGTTGTTCACAAACATGTCTTCTTTCTGACATCTGCCATGGCCATCAGCACGCTGGCGACAAGAGGACACTGATTCTCACTCATTGGCATCCTAGCCTTTTTTACTGTCCCTGAGCACAGCCTGGTCAAGGTCAGAGCAGAAGGTCAAGTTTGCAAGCACAAGAGAACTATATTAGTCAGCTTTTCCACAGCTGGGACAAAATAGCCACTATCACAAGTTGACGATACAGAGTTTTACTCTGGCTCACAGTTTGGAGGGATTCCACCAATGGGCGGCAGGCTTCATAAGAGAAGTTGAATGGGAATGGTGAAAGAAAGCTGCTCCCCACATGGCAGCCAGCAGAGAGAGAAAGGAAAAGCCAAGCAGGGAGGCATAGCCCCAGTGATAAACGTTTTCCAACCAGGGTCCCCATCCCAACAGCACAGATAGCTGTGAACTCATTAATGATGCATGCACTGGTGAATGTACTGCCCCACAATCCAATTCTAAAATGCCGGTGGAGTATACTCAGCATCTAAATCATAATAAAAACTCAAAACAAGGACCTTTTGGAAGAGCAGAATCAGCTCTCAGTCAGCCTCTCTGAGGCAAGCACTTTGATACAATTAAGTGTTCTGTTTATCTGTTCATTAATACGTTTCTGCAAGGTAGCATGTGTCAGGCACAATGCTAGACTGCAGGGCATATTTTGAATAAAATAGGCATAAGTCTTACACTTAACAAAGACACCAATACAGTATCCCAAAGTGATGTAGACCACTGGAGGGAATAAGGATGATGTGGTAACAGAGAATATCTGAGCCTACTTAGGGTGGTACGGGAAGGCCTCTTTGAAGGGATGCCCTCTAATCTGAGACTTGAAGAGAGGCTATCTTTACAAAGCAGGAAGAACATGGCGGGCTGGGAAGAGCCTGTGTGCAGGGCTGGGTGGAGCAGGACCTGGATTTCTAATAGACCCAGACTAGCTGCTCAGTGCGTCGGTGAAGGGAGGCATGAAACCTCTGAGCGGGTGAGTTCCTCACTGACCCAGGTCTCTCAGTCCACATGCTTTCCAGGGGACATGTACTCTTTTCCCATGGAGAAGGAAGGTCGCATTCCCACCACCTTGAGCTAAGACTATGATTGTGACTGTTTCCTCCAGTGGAAGTGTACTGTGTGACTCCCAAGGACAGGCCACCAAAGGATTACTTGGGGGACACCTGCTCGGGAGAAACCAGTCAACACCCTGTGCAGAAGCCCAAGTGAACCCTGGCAGGAAGGGTGCATGGGGTGCCCCCAGCCAACAGCCGACATCAGCACTGGCAGCCGAGTCAAGCAGTTCTAGATGCACCCCCAGCCCTAGCTGGGAGTCCCCAGCAGAGGCCCCACACTTTGGAGCACAGAGCATAGCTGTCCCTGTTCTGTTCTGTTGCAATTCCTCCCCCAGAATGCATACATTTGGAAGATGCTTGTGCAGAAACTGTTTTGAGAGACATGTGCGTAGCTTTAGACACTGCAGACAATGAACTCGCCAGAGATGGGGGCAGAGTGAGAGAAGTGTCCCAGACATTTCATTCCTAGAAGTCTAGATCCACAGGAACAAGAACCTGAGATCTGACGAGGTACTCTGCCCGGAGACAAAACTTCTCCCCGCCTGAGGACTCACCTCACACCCAGATGACTGACCCAGGAAGGCTTTCCTTCAGGCAGGAGGCAGGGCTGGGCCCTTGCGCTACAGACCGAACACATGGAATAAACAGGACCCCACACACCCAGCCACATGGCCACCTACAGTACACACGAGCAGGAATTTCTACTCCAGAGACTTTCAGTTTACATGAAGGATATGTCCGCCTTAATTTCATATAAGTAACAAGCATTTGTCAGAATTCATTTTTCTTCTATGATGTGTAACATTCAGTCCCTTTGCATGTTTCTGCTTCTTTTTAAATGTCATTTACTATTTTGCCTACTTGTAGCCTCTTAAAGACTTTTTTAGCCATTTCATTCACATACATCTAATTTAACTGGTTAAAAATCCTTGAAATGTTGAAATGGAGCTTAAAAAAAAAAAGGATCCAGGATAGGGGCTCATTTCTTGTCTTCAAGGACAGCAACCAGAGTTCAGTATCAGATCTTTGTGATGAGAAATTCAAACTCCAGAATGCAATATTCATGCTTTACAGCAATAAAATGAAGGAACCATTTTTCTTATATTAGTATAGAACAAATATGCATTAATAATAGACAATTTAGAAAGCACCTATACCAAAAGAAGAAGGAGGGAGAAAAGGAGAGAAGGAAAGGAAATGAGAATTACCCAGCATCTCATTGCCCTTTTTTTTCCTTTTCTTTTTTTTCTTTCCAGTACCAGTGATCAAATTCAGGATCTTGTACTTGCCAGACAGGCATAGCACCACTGAGCTAAATTCCCAGCCCATCTATTTGGTCGTAATAAGCTTTTGTTGCAATCCAGCCTGTTGTTTTTGCTCATTCACTCAATGTACAAACATTTCAGCAGCAACATAACTGCTAGACAGCACAGTTACAACAATGAACCAGCAATTCCTACAGACTGAGACCAGCTCTGAAAACGCTACAAGGGTGGATGGGAGACCCCTGCCCTGCCAGCACTGGGGTCCCAGAATGGATGTCGAACTAGACTTAAGAGGAGGGCAGGAATTAGGCAGGAAACAGGTTAGGGGCTAGAGGGCGATGAGCAAAGAGGAGCAGAGTGGCCCACATGTTGGAAGAACTGAAGGAGGCTCATCATGGCAGAAGCCCAGACTGTAAGGATGAGAGAGGCAGCAGATAAAGCTGAGATAACTCCCAAAAGTGACACCATAAAAGGCCTTTGTCCTACAAGAACAGAGATCATCAGTGACCTGCAGTAGAGTCATATTTAGAGAAGGACAAAAATAAAGGCAAGAAGACTAGCTGTGGAGAACCCTCCATACATTATTAGAGATGCTGAAAAGTGACGGGGAAGAGGAGAGATGGGCAGGCTGGAGAGGCATGTAAGAGGCAGAATCAGCAGGATTTGACAGGTGGCTGCATAGGAAGAGGAAGACAGGGGGAATAGGTTCCTCATCATTTTACAACACAGATGTATCAGTACTGGTTCCGCAGGAGGAGGACACCAGGAAGTGCGATGCACTCAATGATTGACATAAGGAGCCCCAGGTTTCTGCGGGATGGATTCCAGCCAGAGCTGACCAGTGTGGGGAGGTGAATGTGACTTGTGCTTCTGTTGTGTCTGGTTTCCAGGTTCCCTGCAAAGTCCCTATCACACTTCTCCACGTTGGCAATTAGCTGCCTTCCTCTTCGGATGTTGGGTTTTATAGTCTAAATTCTTATACTTACCTAATTTAGAATAAATGGCTACAAAGAAAAGTAGCTAACCTAATTTGTGTTGTCTACACAGTATCAGTATTAAAAAAAAAAAAAAACTAAGCTAAATGATGGATTTTCATGCAAGTCTGGGCCTGTACACTCTTTACCCACAGAATCTGCCAACATAAGATCATGTGTCACACCCCCACTTCCTTTATCCCAGACACCCAAACCATACACAATGGGGTCTCTATTCTGAAGGAACTCAGGAAGGCACATTAGCTCAGTGTCACTAGGTTAGGCTGGGACGGACAACCCATGAGGACAATCCCTGTACTCCACTGCTGGTGTAAAACTCAGCATCTGATGCTGACTATGAAACTTCTTTTACGGAAAAGATCAAAGATGGGGAGCAAGCCAGTCGGGGTTCAAGGAACACATTCGGAAGATTAGATCATTTTTTACTCAAATAACAGCCCCATATATGGCCATTTCTTGAGCCAAAAATTTGACATGTCTGTCTGTCTGTCTGGAGCTCTCTGCCTCTCCCACCTCCTGTATATGAGAGAGGACTCCATATCAGGCATGTTGGAATACTTGACTATTCAACTAATAAAGAAACAAATTACTTCCTTGAACGTAAGTAACGTTCTCTAAGCGAGCCACAGAACGCGAACCAGAGGAAGATGTGAGAAGCCATGTCGGCCTCAGTTCCACACAATACTGCCTCCCTGAGATCCAGGAATCCATCTTCACCACCAGGAGAACATGTTTATTTCCAGCATCTTTGTTTTTGCCACCAATGATAAAATCCCTCTAGGATCCACAGCTCACAGCAGACAGCTCTCGGGATTACACCACCTTATCCAGGTGTGCTGTCCTTAATGATGACATCGACTGTGGGCAGGCGGTCCACGTACATGACACATCTAATTCTTTTCACATCCCCTCTTCTCCACCTGAGCCTCTATCTCCTGGTCTGCTTCCCATTTGCAAAATATCTATCTTCCCATTTCTTTTTCTCCATCTTTTGTGTTGCTCTTTAATTTATTGATATTTCAGGTTATAAGAGAAACTATATGATATTTAAAGAATCCTAAAAAAATTAAATACATCATACCACAACAATACATGCATGCCCGCGCTTATAGCAGCATCATTCATAATAGCTAAATCTTGGAATCAGCTTATATGTCCATCAATAGATGAATGCATAAATTATTCATACATGATGGAGTACTATGTTGTTATAAAGAAGGATAAGTCATTTGTAGGAAAATAGATGCACCTTGAGACTATACTGTTAGATATATATCAATTTCAAATAACACTTGAGGATGAAAAAATCAGGGAAGTACTATATTTAAATTAAACATGTCAAACTTTGGGATAATGTATAGTTATATAGGTACTGTGGGACCCAAAACACAAATAAGGAAAGGATAAAAAGGTGTGGTGACACACACATGTCCTAGCACTTGGGAGACTGAGGCGGAAGGACTATCATGACTTTGAGGCTAGCCTGGGCTAAAAGTGGAGGGAAACTTGTCTCAAAAAAATAGATTATACAGAGGCCGAGGATTTAGCTCAGTGGCAGTGTGCCTGCCTCACAAGCACAAGGTCCTGAGTTTGATCCCCGATACCACCCAAAAATGTTCATATGGACCAAAATAAACAGTTAACAAAAATGAGGGTATCTATGCTATTAAATATTAATGCAGGCTAAAGCAGACTAGAGAGACATTTTAAACCTACCCAATTGAGCAAAATTTCACAAAATTGCTGGGCATAGTGGCACACATCTATAATTCTAGCACTTGGGAGGCTGAGACAGGAGGATTGCCATGAGTTAGAGGCCAGCCTAAACTATATAGTGAGACCCTGTCTCAAAAAACAGTAAAAAAATTTCTTTCACAAAAAACAATATACTGTATATATGTGTTAAGTTGAAAAGGAATAAAATGAAGACCCTCACACATTACAAGTACCATTATAAATTAAAATGACCTCTTTGGAAAGCAATGCTATGAAACATTTCTAGTAATTTCACTCTGGAAAGACATCTTAAGGAAATAATTCAACAAAAGCAAAAGCTATATGCCACAAATACATTTATTACATTGTCAGCTATTACAGAAAAATAACAATGAGAAACTAAATGTCTAACACTGGGGAAACAGTACTATAAATTATGACATATCCAATAAAAATGATATCTGAGAGGCTGAAGAAATTGTAAAAAGAATGCTAATGATATATCACTGGGTTAAAAATGATACAAAATTTTACATACAATAATTTTTCACCATAAACAAGAACTAAATTTTATTCTCTATAAACAGAAATGTCCTACATATTTCAAGATAGCGAGAGCACATTATATTTTGGAAATAAGTATAGGAAATATGTTGAATTCTATTTCTTCCAAGCTTCTTCTTCCTACCATCCATGTAGGAAAGTCGTATTCCCTAAGCATTTGTAAACTGGGATAAACAAGGAGCAAGAACAAAAAATAATGGAAAATTATCCCTAAATATAATGTTTTATATAATAAAAAGGTACAATTACCAAAAAAATAGCAAAATTTAACAGAAGAGTTCAACAAGAAGTTGGAAGATTAATAGCAGGGCTGATGGCATAAGATTCTAAACAATTTAGGAGGTTTCTTGCTAGTTCTAAAGTGAATATTGCTTTTAAAACTTTTAGCTACAAGAATATACTTAAATTTTTTTGTTTTGTGTTTTTAAAACAGTGTCTTGGTTTTTGTAGTTCAGGCTGGCCCTGAGCTCAGCCTTGAACTCACACCAATCCTCCTGCTCTGCCTCCCAAGTGCTGGGACTACAGGCATGAGCCACCATGCCCAGCACTGTGGTATGTGGTTCTGATTGCTAGTGGGTGTGAGTCTCCATGCCCGACATTGTTGTATGTGTTTTCTGAGGATTGAACCCTGGCCTTTACACTTGCAAGGCAGGCACCTGAACCACTGAGCTAAATCCCCGGCCCTAGAATTTAATTTATTCCTCAAATTGCCTCTTAACAAGTTGGAAAAAAATATCTTAAATTTTGCATTTTGTTGGTAGGTTTTTATATGACATGATAGTCATTTCCACTCATTGGAATTGTTGGGACCACCTCAACTTGAGATATAACTGTGTGCAAATTTGGAAGCCACAGTTTCCAAA
>PVIR01041670.1:0-12623 GCA_004026965.1 Petromus typicus | reverse complement strand
AGATGAAATCTCAATGTTGTTTTCATCTGCATCTCTCGAATGACTAATGATGTTGAGCATTTCTTCATATGCTTCTTAGCTGCTCTTACTTCTTCCTCTGAAAAATATCTGTTCATTTCAGATGCCCATTTTTGAATTGGGTCATTAAATTTGGGTGGGCTGATTTTTTGAGCTCTTTATATATTCTAGATAGTAGCCCCTTGTCTGAGGAACAGCTGGTGAAGATTTTTTCCCACATTGTTGGTTGCCTTCTTGCTCTGTTGGTGGTTTCCTTTGCTGTGCAGAAGCTTTTTAAAAGAATGAGGTCCCATTTGTTGATTTCTTCCGCCAATTCCTGTCCTATAGAAGTTTTGTTCATGAAGTCTTTTCCTAAGCCAATGTCTTCAAGAGTTTTACCTAACCTGTTTTGCAGAAGGTTTAGAGTGTCTATTTTAATATTTAGATCTCTTATCCACTTTGATTTTAGCTTGGTACACGGTGAAATAGTCAGATCTAGTTTTAGTCTTTGGCAAGTTAAAGCCCAGTTTTCCCAGCACCATTTGTTAAAGAGGCTATCTTTCCTCCTTTGAGGATTTTTGGCTCCTTTGTCAAAGATGAGGTGGCTCAGTGTCTCTGGAGTAGTTTCTGGATCTTCTAGTCTACTCCACTGATCCTCGGGTCTGTTACTTTGCCAGTACCACGCAGTTTTTATCATGGTGGCTTTATAGTATAGTTTCAGGTTTGGAGTTGTGATACCCTCTACCATGTCCCTGTTGCTTAGAATTGCTTTGGCTATTCTAGGTCTTTTGTGGTTCCAGATAAAAGTTTGGATTTTTTTCTCTAGATCTGTGAAATATGCTGTTGGGATTTCAATCGGGATTGCGTTGAATGTGTAGAATAGTTTTGGGAGTATAGCCATTTTGACAACATTGGTTCTTCCTACCCAGGAGCAAGGTATGTCTTTCCATTTTTGGATATCATCTTCTATGTCCTTTTTTGAGAGTGCTATAGTATTCAGAGTAGAGGTCTTTCACCTCCTTTGTTAGACTGATTCCTAGGTATTTTATTTTTTGGGTGCTATTGTGAAAGGGACTGACTCTCCAATTTCTATCTCAGAGGGTCTACTGTTTGTGTATACAAAGGCTATTGATTTTTGAACGTTGACCTTGTAACCAGCTACGTGGCTAAAACTGGCGATTAGGTCCAGCAGTTTTTTAATTGAGTTTTTAGGATCCTCTAGATAGAGTATCATGTCATCAGCAAACAATGACTATTTAACTTCTTCTTTTCCAATCTTTATTCCTTTTATTTCTTTCTCTTGCCTAATTGCTATGGCTAATATTTCCAGAACTATATTGAACAGAAGTGGTGAGAGGACATCCTTGTCTTGTTCCTGATCTTAGTGTGAAAGGTTTCAATTTTTGACCATTTAGTATGATACTGGCTGAAGGTTTCTCATAGATAGCTTTTATTAGTTTGAGATACAGACCATCTATTCCAGTCTTCTGTAGGGTTTTGAACATAAATGGGTGTTGTATTTTCTCAGACACTTTTTCTGCATCAATTGGGATGACCATATGATTTTTGTCCTTAAGCCTGTTAATATAGTGTATAACATTGATTGATTTACGTATGTTGAACCATCCTTGCTTCCCTGGGATGAATTCAACTTGGTTAGGGTGTATAATCTTTTTGATAATTCTCTGTATTCTGTTTGCCAGGATCTTATTGAGAATTTTTGCATTGATGTTCATTAGAGATATTGGCTTGTAGTTCTCTTTTTTGGTTGGGTCTTTCTCTGCTTTTGGAATCAGGGTAATGGTTGCTTCCAGGAAAGAGTTTGGGAGCACTGCTTCCCTTTCAATTTCATTGAAGAGTTTCAGAAGTAGAGGCACTAACTGTTCTTTAAAAGTTTTATAGAATTCAGCAGTAAAACCATCAGGTCCAGGGCTTTTCTTTGTTGGCAAGTTTTTAATTACATTTTCAATTTCACAGATTGATATTGGGGCATTTAACATTTCTATATCTTCTTCATTTAGCTTTGGGAGTTCATATGTGTCCAGAAATTTATCCATTTCATTTACATTTTCCATTTTATTAAAGTATAAATTTTCAAAGTAGGTGTTTATTATCCTCTGGACTTCCTCTGGGTCGGTAGCATTTTCTCTGTTCTCATTCCTAATAGCATAGATATGAGCCTTTTCCTTCCTTTCTTTAATGAGGTTGGCAAAGGGTCTATCAATTTTGTTTATCCTCTCAAAGAACCAACTTTTCTATTCATTGATTTTTTTGAACTGTTCTCTTGGTTTCTATTGCATTAATTTCTGCCCTGATCCTTATAATTTCTTGCCTAGTGCGAGCTTTGGGTTTGTTTTGCTCCTCTCTTTCTAGTTGCTTGAGGTTCAGCATTAAATTGTTTATTTGAGCTTGCTCTGTTTTCTGGATGTAGGCTTTCAGTGCTATGAATTTTCCTCATATAACTGCTTTCATTGTGTTCCATAAATTTCTATATGTTGTACTGGGGTTCTTGTTTAGTTGTAAGAACTGCTCAATTTCTTCTCTAATTTCTTCTGTGACCCATTGCTTGGTCAACAGAGTGTTGTTCAGTTTCCATGTGTTTGTGAAGATCCTGGGCTTTCCTTTTCTATTCAGCTCCAACTTCAGGGCACTATGGTCCGACAGTATACTAGGGGTAACTTCAGTCCCTTTATATTTGCTTAAACTTGTTCTATGAATGAGCACGTGGTCTGTTTTGGAGAATGATCCATGAGCAGCTGAGAAGAATGTAAATTCTGACTTTGTGGGGTGAAATACTCTGTAGGCATCTATTAAGTCCATTTGCTGAAGAGTCTGGTTGAGCTCAAGGATTTCCTTAGTGACTTTTTGTCCAGTCGATCTGTCTCTTTGTGACAGTGGGGTATTGAGGTCCCCTATTATTATTGTATTGGAGTTTATCTGGTTTTTCAAGTCTGTTAATATTTGTTTTATATAGTTGGGTGCATTAGAATTTGGAGCATAGATATTTAAGGTTGTGATTTCTGTCTCTTGGATTTTTCCCTGAACTAAGTGATAGTTTCCATCTTTATTTCTCTTTATCAGTTTTGGCTGGAAGTCTATTTTGTCTGCCAATAAAATAGCCACTCCTGGTTTCTTGCTGTTTCCTGTCACATGGAGTATTGTTTTCCATTCCTTTAGTTTCAGTCCATAGGTTTCTTTCTGAATTAGGCGTGTTTCTTGTATGGAGCAGATTGTAGGATCTTGCTTTTTGATCCACTCTGCCAGTCTGTATCTCTTAATTGGCGCATTGAGTCCATTGACATTAATGGCTATGACTGATAGAAGTAAATTTAGTGCTGCCATGTTTTCCTGTTCTTGGCTGTGTTATTGTACTTCTGCCCTTTCCCCATCAGTTTCTTGTTTGGTCCCATGGGTTACTGTCTCATGCATTTGTAACTTTCCTTATTTTTCTCCAAGATATTCTTTAAAATGTTTTGGAGCACAGGTTTCATATTTGTGAAGTTTTTCAGGTGTTCTTTGTCATGAAAGTATCTTATTTTGAAGTATCAAATTTGAAGGATAGTTTTGCAGGATACATTAGTCTGGGTTGGAAGTTGTTTTCCTGTAGGGCTTGGAAGACTTCACTCCAGGCTCTTCTTGCATTGAGTGTTTGAGTTGAGAAGTCCGCTGTGATCCTGACGGGCTTCCCTTGGAATGTAACTGTTTTCTTTTCTCTGGCTGGTTTCAGCATTTCATTCTTTTTTTGGATTATCTGGGACTTTTATGATGATATGCCTAGGTGTAGATATTTTCATGTCACGGGCATGGGGCATTCTGTATGCTTCATATATTTGTATGTTCAATTCTTTACCTTTTTCTGTGAAGTTTTCTGCCATTATCTGTGTGACTAGCTTTTTGATGTCTTTAGCATTGTCTCCTGCTTCTTCAGTGACTCCAATCAATCTTATGTTATTCTTCTTTGAATCATCTAGGAGCTGTTGGATTGACTTTTCATTACCACGTGTTTTTTTCCATAGATTATACCTTTCCAGTTCATTGGTTGAGATCCTGTCTTCTAGGTTTGAAATTTGGTCTTCTGCCAAATTCATTCTATTGCACAAGCTTTCATTTTCTTTCTTAATTTCCTGGGCTTCTGCTTGTAGGTGTTGAAAAGGTTCCATTGCTTTTGCTATCTTTGATCCTATCAACTCCGTGATTTCCTCTTTAGCTTTATTAATCATCGTGTTGACAGTGTCCAATATCTCTGCTTTCATCTCAGAGATCAGTTCTGATTTCCATTTTACTAGATCGGCTTTGGTTATCATTTCTGAGGACCCTGGAGACTGGGCTTCAGACTTCTCTATTTCCCTTTACCTTGTGTTACCTTGAGGTGAGGATCTTTGTATCTGAGACTTTGAGTGTTTCCTCATCTCTGACCTACCCTGTTTTCTGGTGCTGTTTATTGCAAGTCTCTTTCCTCCTAATGGTTAGGAACCTTAAAATATCAGTGTTTTCTCGGTTGTTCTTTGCAGTCTGTATTGGGACCTAAAGAAATGCTCCTAGTTCTGGCACACCATATGAGAGACTCATTCAATACAATCAGAACACCTTCTGCCATCTGCTTTAGAGGCAGGAAGGCTCTGGCTCCTGCACTGCTACAATGGTGCTGCCTGAGGTTCCAATGGGCCCGCTTGCTTACCAATACAGAGTCTCTGGGCTCACTTGTGCAGTCGGCCTGGAGGCCAGTAGGCTGTAGGCCCTGTGCAGCTGCAGTGTTAGGGGCTGATGTTCCAACAGACCCACCTACTCACCAGTACAACGACTCTGGATGTACTTCTGCAGTTGACATGGAGAAAGTCAGACTCTGACCTGTTAACCTCAGTCCCTGGGTGCTCTTCTGTCATGGGCTGAAGGCCAGTAAGCTCCAACCCCGGCGCAGATTCGGTGGCGCAGTCGCCATTTCCTGAGCCACCCGCTGCTAAACTCAGTCCCTGGGCACTCTTCTGGCATGGGCCTCAGACCTCAGACCATATCTTCTTTTTTTTTTTTTAGACCATATCTTCTTTATCCAGTCTCCAGTTGATGGACATTTGGGTTGTTTCTACGATTTGGCTATCACAAACTGAGGTGATATAATCATGGGTGCACATATGTCACTGTGATATGAATCTTTTAATTCTTTAGTACACCTTGCAGAGGAATAGCAGGGTCAAATGGGACCTCTAATCCTAGTTTTTTGAGGAATCTCCACAGTGGTTGCACCAGTCTACATTTCAATCAACAGTAGAGAAGGTTTCCTTCCTCCTCTCAGCCTTGCCAGCATTTGTTGTGCTCTTACCACTACTATATAGATTCAGTGGAATCCAGATTGAAATCTCAACAGCATATTTCACAGAGCTAGAAAAAATAATAAAAAATTCATCTGGAACCACAAGACACCTACAATTACAAAAACAATTCTAGGAAACAAGGATGTGGCAGGGGCCATCGCAAGCCCCAACTTGAAACTATACCACAGAACTGCTGTGATAAAAACAGTATGGTATTGGCAAAGTAACAGACCTGAGAATCAGTGCAACAGATTAGAATCCAGAAATAACTCTAGCTGTACTGAGCCACTTCATCTTTGACAAAGGAGACAAATATCCTCAATGGAGGAAAGATAGCCTCTTTAACAAATGGTGCTGGAAAAACTGTGTTTCAGCTTGCCACAAACTATAGCTTGACTTATCTTTTTCACTGTGTACTAAAGCAGAAAATAGTTATTTTAATGTTAACTTCAGATCACTGAGTTATCTTTGCTAATGTGCTCTAATGACACTTTTTTATGGTATAGAATTTCTTACTTCACAATTTATCCCATTGTGTATTTTATGACACTGAGCTATAGGCTCATGTCCAGCAAGATCATTTTCCATTCATTTTTGCTCTATGTACTGTCCTCCTTATGTCACCATTTACAGCTGGCCACTCAGGGCCCATTTTCTTCTTCAGCCTCAGGCTGTTGTTGGTGATGTTAAGCTGATATAAACACAGCTACTGAGCCAGAAGCTGTGGGATTTGTTCAGGAGGAGTCTGTGACTGCTTCCTTCTCTTTGTCTTCACATCCCACTGAAATATTCCTCAACTTTTTTTCAGAGGTCAAAAGCCAGTTCTGCGTCTGAAGTTCAAGCCATAACCCTGGCTCTTGTTCCTTTGACACTTTGAGGAATATTTGTTTTCCACTCTTTTGCAGTGTCTAAATTCCTGGCTACTAGATCCCTTCTGATCCAGTAGTGCAAAGGCTGTCTTGGGTTACTAATCTCAGATCTGTTATCCTTGGTTGTTTTAACTAGCATGGCACAGGAGTGGAGAAAAGGACTTTCTTTGTGGTTAAAGGTGTTAAATTCTTCCTCTCCCAGCCATGAAATGTAACTAAGCCTGCTGTTCTGGATGCTGCAGGAAATCTTCTTGTTATTACAGAGATGTCATCTCATGACCATGAGAAATTAGGGCAATGTACCAAGAATATGAATGTAACTCTTCTTATTCCTTTCCTTTTCCTTCTTTTCCTCTTCATCATCTTCATTTTCTTTTCCTCTTCTCTTTATTTTGACGGTTCTGGGGATTGAACCCAGCACTTTGTTCATGCTAGGCAAGTACTGGACCATTGACCTATACTCCCTATCCTACTTACAACTTTTTATAATTCATTTTTGTTGCCTTGTGGCTGGAATAGCAGTAAATGTTTCTACATTTATACTTCATCATTCTCTTTGACTAGAAGTCAGTCTCATACACTGTGTGTGTGTGCATATATGTGTGTGTGTGCGTATATGTGTGTGTGTGTGAGAGAGAGAGGGAGGGAGAGCGAGAGAGAGAGAGAGAGAGAGAGAGAGAGAGAGAGAGAGAGAGTTATGCTGGGGATTGAAGCCAAGTCTCATGCACACTAGGCAACTGATCTATCATTGACTCCCACACCTCTGTGTTGTAATTCCACTCTTCTACCTCTAGTGGGGGCTGTGTGGAACTCCTGAGATTCACTGCCAGGGCCACAGTCTTTGCCTGCCAGCATTGGGATGTGCTGACTGGGCTGCTCATGGCTGGGTCTCTGAGAATTTTCTTAAGCAAAGGGAGATGCCCCACTCATCAATATGGCACTGCCTCAGGAGCAGCTGTACCTCAGTGACTGGCCTGGTGGAGGTACGTATGCCTGCATCCCTTGTTCCAGTTCAGAATGATGACAAAGGGCCTTCCTGGATCCAGAGCTCCTTGTGAGATGGCCTCAGGCCTTCCTTTCAGCTACACCATAGCTCAACTTTTTCTCATCAGTCTTGCTTCCCTTTCACTTTGCAAGTGTTAATGCTGAAAGTACTCCCAATAAATCCCACAAACTTCCATCTCAGCTAATTTAAGACCCCAGCTATGGGCAGAAAATATCTAAGTCTTCCTAAGGACCAGCTGCAATTGCTTCCCATAGTAGACAGTCGGAAACAACCGCAGGATGAGCCCCTGAAAGAATGCACAGTTGCCTGAGTTTGATCTGCTCAATTTTCTCAAACTGTATAATTTCCCTGAGTTTTACTACTAAAACATTGACTCTCAGAGTCTGAGAAATTAATCTAGGGCCTACGTAAGAAAGATAACACTGGCTCACTGTGCACATTTCTATTATAATTGAACTTTAATGCTGCTTGGATGAACCTAGCACCGTTGTTGACACTTTTGTAATACATTGGAAGATGAACAACCCAAGCACACAGTGTTCATGTGGGAGGTGGACGCAGATAGCAGCATGATCAAAAACTGAGCATGGGCTATAAATTGAAGTTTGGCATCAGAAAGGAATGGAAATGTTGGAGAATGGCAATAAAGGTAATTCCTTTTCAGACATCACTGGCCCTGGGACAGCATGGCAGCTTTGCCTCCCACAAAACTGACTGGAAATCTTTGCTGGGCACTTTCTTAAGACTGACAATTAAGAGCCCTCAGGCGACTTTCATCTCAGAGGACACGTTAAACTGAACCTGCTCTCTGCAGGGAGGCAGAGAGGCAGATTGATGGGGAGGCCCATATCTGGAGAAACAGTACAGTGTGGGGAGGAAAAGTGTCTTGTAGAAGTGCTGCCAGGGGCCAGCCAGTTCTCTCTGTGGACTTAAAAGGTACACTGCCACGTTAATAATGCTTCAAACATCACCAGGTGCTAGGTCTTTGAGATGATACTGCTACTCACCTGTCCTGAATCTTCCTATTTTCTTCTTCAAAAGCCCTGTCTTTTTCTTTCAGATACCCCCACCTTTTGTTTCATCTCATGCTTTAAGAGTAGATTCTCATTTCTTTATGCAAAGCATGGCAATCTTATTTCCTTTGCAAGTAATTGTTGAGAAATTCAGATTTAAGTAAACTAGTGTTATGGTTTAGCTAAATGTCCACCAAAGGCCATGTGTCAAAGGCTTGTTCCACAGTTGAAGAGCCACCAGAGGATAGAACTTTTAAGGGATAGGCCCTCATTGAAAGTATTCCAGTCATACTGGGCAGAGCCTTGAAGAAGATATTGGGACCCTGGACTCTCCTCCTTCTGTCTTTTCCTTTCTGCTACTATAAGATAAGTAGCTTGCTCTGCCATGGGATCTCACCACAATGAGCTGCCTGTCTGTAGGACCAATCAACCATGGGCTGAAGTTCATAAAATTGTGAGCCAAAATATGCCTTTCCTCTTTTTAATTATGCTATCTGAGGTGTTTTTTCACAGGGATGGGAAGCCAACTAATGCACTCGTATTCCTCAGTGGCTATTAAAGGTTTGAGCCATGCATATGATAATCTTTTATTTAAAAATTTTTAAATCTTTATTAGTACATTACATATACACATCATGATTGCACTTAACAATGAGAATTTGTACCAGTACGTGACACAAATTAATTCTCATTTTTTCCCATAACCCTACCACCCCCACCCCCTATATACATAAACTTTGTTTCCTTTCCTTTTTGTTATAATCTCATTATTTTCCCCCTTCACCCCATTTTGCTTTGAGTATTTTCTATTTCACAATATATAACATACATCTTTATTTACATCTTTATTTTCTCATACCAGAGAAAAGATACAATATTTACCTATCTGTGATCTATTTATTTCACGTATGAGGATGTCCTAAAGGTATGTCCATTTAAGTATAAATGATTCAAACTTATCATATTTTTATGCCAGAGTAATACTCCATTGTGCAGAAGAACCACAACTTTTTTATGCAGTCTCCAGTTGATGGACATTTGGGTTGTTTCCAAGATGATAATCTTTTATTTGTGGTTGAGGTGGAAATATTTTTTACTTTTCATAAGTTGCCTCTAGTGGCCATGCAGAAAGCTTTTGCGACCACCATGGAAGCTGATATCACTTCAGCCACCAAGAAGGCAACTCTGAGAGTCAACAGAATCTCAGAGAAAGCTAAGCAGCCAGGGCTGTATCTGACATGAATCCTGTTCCCCTGACTTCATGATCAAGGAGATTTGAAGCTTCAATATTGTTTAAGCAGATTGAGTCAAGTCTTGGGGTTACTTAAAGATAAAACCATCCAATTTGGCACAGATCTGATCCTTAAGTACTGTCCTTGCCTGTGATTTATCACCCATTGGCACCAAGTGATCATGGTGGCTCAGCTCTAGAGCACTTGCCTCGCACATGTGACGCTCCGAGTTCAGTCCCCAGCACAATAAACACACACACACACACACACACACACACACACACACACACACACACACACGGATGTAGGCAAGAAGATCAGGCTGTTGGTAGATTGGCATTTGTTGCGAAAATAATAATAATAATGATTTTTGGTTAAAGTTGACTTATTGACCATACAAATGTATTTTCTCTGTCAGTACCAATATAAGGATAATCATGAAATAAAAGGGGCTCAATATTCAGTAATAAGAAAATGTGAACACACACATTAGAAAAACAAGACATTTTATTAAACTTTCATAAGATGGATAAGACATGGAGAATCAAAAACTATTGAGGCAGTATCAAGATAGCCATAGCCCAGGGTATGAGCAGGAGGAGGTTCAAATACAGAGGGAGCCAGTGTGCCTTTCATGCCCTGAGTCCTAACTGCTAGGAGATACTAGGCATAAGAGGGGAGAGGACAATTGTAAAGGGGGAAAGTCAGGTGGTTGATTAAAAATTTATGATGAGAATTAAGTTGTGTCATATACTGGTACAAATTCTCATTGTTGAGTGCAGTCATGATGTATATATGTAATGGACTAGTAAAGATTTTAATTAATAAAAAAAAGTTTATATAAAACAGTCAAACCCAAACTACCTAGAGTTGCAAGGCCTAAAGGCCAGGCCTCTATTCCATGACTTTGGAAAGTGGAGTTTTCTAGAGAAACTGGTAGTCTCCAAAGGACTGCCTTTACATTCTGTTATTCAGGGCCTGTCTTAGTGCATTCCGGCTGCTCTGACAAAATGCCATACCCAGGGCAGTTTATAATCAATGGAGATTTATTTCCTACCATTCTAGAGGCCAGAAAATTCAAGATAACAATACTACCATATTTGGTATCTGATGAAGACCTGCTTCCTGGATTTCAGATGGCATCTTCTTGCTGCGTCCTCATGTAGTGAAAGTTGGGAGGGAACTTTTTGGAACTTCTTTTGTAAGAACATCAATCTCATTCATAAAGACTCCACTATTGGGACCTAATCACTTCCCAGTGCCTCACTTCCAAGTATAATCACATCAGTGATTAGACATAGTAGTCAGACAAGACCAGAAGTTATCTGGTTCCTCCTACTGCAGAAAATTTACAAAATCAGCAAGTTTTTCGGGTGAGGATTTAGCGGAGTGGTTCTGGTTCTGCTTTCCAAGTGCAAGGTCTCTAGTTCGATCAGAAGTATCACATAGCACAATGCTGGGTGTGGTGATTCACGCCTGTAATCCCAGCACGTGGGAGGCAGAAGCAGAAGGATTGCTGTGAGTTTGAGGCTCGCCTGGGCTACACAGTGAGCTCAGGGCAGCTGGAACTACAAAGTGAGACCTTGTCTCAAAAAAAAAAAAAAAAATCAGCAAGTTCTACCAAGGGCTCTCACCAGACTGAATTGCCTTGTTCTTGGGCACAGAGTCCATAAGATCTTCAATATGGAAGAGAGACATCAAAATAAAAAGATAAAAAATAGAATTCTGGAGGAGATGACCATCCTGGCAGGTACGGAGAGAGGTAAAAATAAATCCCAGTGTGCATTCTCAGTGAGATTTGAGAAGGTGTTGCAATATTAAAAAAAGGGTGGGATCCAGTGAAAGTGGAACAGTAACATCCAGGAACCACCTTCCAAATAAAAAAAGGTGTACTTGCCAAGTTAGAGAATAATTCAATAGAAGAGTTGGAAGATTAAACCTAAGACATCTCTCAGAAGCAGAAAACAAACAAGAGCAGGAAGATAATCAAAAGAAACTCAAAGATTCACTAGAGGGTGACTAACATCTGGCCAAGGAATATATACTATAGGAAGAAATTCTGAGGTAAGGGGGTAAGTTTTGCTGAACAGAAGAACCTCACGTCCAACTTGGAAATGTATACCTGGTGCCTAGCACAACACATGAAAAACCCCAATTACTCCTTTAGAACATTACCCCAAAGTGTCAGAACACCAGAAATAGAAAGAAAGGAAAAAAAAAAAAACACAAAAAGCAAAAAAAAAGAAAAATGCAAAATGAAAACAAAAAGCATCAGATATTTACCCGCAGTTCTAGACATTAGAAGCCGATGACTCTTCCAGGGAGAAATCACACAAATTTAAGATTATGCACACAGCTAAATAGCCATAAATAGGAGGGCAGAATAAAGGCATTATTAGATATGGAAAGCCCAGGAGGGACTCTAGCAAAATGGGAGGATTTGATAGAATACTAAATTTGTAGGACAAGTTGAACCAAGTAAAAAATATGTCTAATGCAATTATTTATAAAAAATTGAACCCCAGACAAAAAGTCATATAAAAAAGATAATTTCATCACAGAGAGTGATGGTTCATAGTGAATCAAAGTTACACAGTCATCATAAGGAAATCGCTATTGGTTTTCAATTTTAAAATCAACTTACTGATAAAACTCAAAAGACTTAATTATCATCATTGAACAAAATTAAAATATTATAAAACTGACATTATAAAAATAAGATTCAGAAGTTGGGAGAAAGAAAGGAGAACAGAACTGAAAATGATCCATGTTAAAAAGTAGAGTGTGAAAAAATATAAAGGCAGCTTACGGTCTTCTTTGCAGTCATTTAGAATGATCTCAGAAGAACAAAGAAGATTCTCCTTTGCTGCTGAAAGACATTTTCATGAGAAGACATTAGCTTCTTTTGTCACTATTAAGTCAAGATTTAACATTATGAAAGCAACACCTACTTCAACTGTCTCAGGCTGATACAAAAATAAGAGATGTGGTCGTGGTAGATATAGAAGAATGTCTTATAATTGAGAGAGAGTCAAATAATATCATAATGAGCCATGTAAAGTACATTTTGCACAAATTACAAAGTCCATGCATCCCTTTTCCTCCTGATTTTCTTTACTCACTTCTTGACACACCACCTGCTCCTTGGAAACTCAGGCTCATGTCCACAGTAGTTCATGTTAAAAATCGGAAAGAAG
>PVIR01041669.1:0-12644 GCA_004026965.1 Petromus typicus | reverse complement strand
GAAGTCCCTCCGAGTCCCCCAGCCCACTCATGTCTTCTTCCCGCAACTTATCACAGCAGCGTGGCCACCCAATGACATCCCACTCCTGACACAGCCAGAGACCATGAAACTGACAGAGGACCACAGAGATGACCATATGCAATGAACAGAAATTCCCGAGCCCTCAGCTGGTTACTCATCAAAAGCATGATGTAGCCAGGCGTGGCAGCTCCCACCTGAATTCCTGCACTAGTGAGACTGAGGCAGGAGGATTGCTGTGGATTGGAGGCTGGCCTGGGCTACATCTTGAGTTCAAGATATGCGGGAACTATATATTACTACCCTGTCTCAAAACAAACAACAACAAAAACCAGAACAAAACAGCAGCACAATTTGTGTTACTTCCGAGGAAGCCTAGAACTTGAAAGTGGTTTTCATTAAAAAGAAAACAACAAAGAACTACAACTCTTCAGTGGAGCCTAGAAATGCTCACTAGATGATGACAGGAGGAACACACTTGCCCTCATGTTGGGATCTCTGCGTCCAACCTCTGCAGAGAGGAAGGTCCGAAAGGGAGGCCAAAGGGGATTCTTTCCATCACTCTGGCTTCCTGGCCTGTCCGTGCCCTCTCCTGTCAAACACTGCAAACTCTAGTCCTAAGCCTACCTTGTTGGGCTGACTTGCTTCACAGGTCCAGGCACACATTTAGGACAAACAAAACTTACAATAAATACTGTCAGTGTGTACACTATATGTATGGCCGGCGTTTTAGCTCAGTGGTGCCTGTCTTGAAAATGCAATGTCAGGAATTCAATCTCTGCTACCAAAAACATCCCCCAAGACAAAAAAAAAATCCCGACTATATGTTTGACAAATCAGGAATTGCAACTCTTCTACATATTTACTTACAGTAGGAAAAATTTATTGAAAGACTTGGTTCTGTCTGAGACACAGAAAAAGGCTGAAAGTGGGTTGCCCTTAACTGTTCTTTTAGCTCAGGGCTGTTTTGCTGGTGCCTCTTACTCAAGGCAAAGCCTAAAGGAAATCTCAAAAGAGCTGCTCACACTGGTCATAAACGTCCCAACTAGGAGGGGGTGTTTACACTTCACTGTAGCCTGCTCTTCTGCACATTAGTAAGATTCTTCCTCTCATGTGGCACCATTACACATTAAGTCAATGTATGTGTACTACTAAGTGTCTATCTGTTGTCAATTACTCTACCTGGGACACTTTGTACCTTTCTTTAAGAATGTCTGTCTTCTCAGGTATGGTGGTACACCCCTGTAATCACAGTACTTGGGAGGCTGGGGCAGGATTGCTGTGAGTTAGAGGCCAGTATGGGATGCATAGTGAACTCATGGCCACCCTGAACTGCACAGCAAGACTCAGTCTTAAAAAAAGAAAAGAAAAATAGTTTCAAAATTACCAGATGAGGGGTGGTAGAGAAAAGGCTTCCCTCACAACTTCCAACCAGAACCATCCTTTAAGATTTCACATACAGAAGGGACCTTGACACCTAATACAACCACACTCATCCACTAAAATCAGAAAACTCAAGTTAATGCAATGGACCCGGCAGTGAAGCAACATAAGCTAAGTCCTGGGCCTCGGGTCCTGTGTTTCCCACCCAGAGATGCTCACAAACGTACGCGGTAAAAACAGGCTTCAGTGCTGGTGAAACCCAAGAGGAGGTGGTGTGTCAGTCTTCACTCTTTAGGACAGGCTTTGTGCCGAACTCTTGCCCACCGGCTGCTTGCCAGTTGACCCAGAGGCCCTTCCATGTGCCTCTACTCTAAACAAATCTCATCCGACAGCAATGTCGATGCACCATGAACACTTTGCTCTACTGCTATCCGGCTGTCATGCTGACCTCAGCTGAGCCTCCTGATCACCAGGAGGGGGACAGAGCCAGGGCAGGGCCTTCCAGACACAAGGGTCCTAGTCAGCGACAGCCTCTCCATGGTGACTATATGTGGAAAGACAAAAAGAAACCATCAGAGAAGACTGACTGCAACAGAGGCAGAGACTACACAGAGAAAGAACTTGGCACACTTGAGACAGAAGAGTGAAGGTGGCATGGCTGGAGAGAGAGCTGGAAAGGCCACGAGGACTGGGACCTGGAGACTGTCACCAGGATGATTCTGCTTCGAATGCTGGGCTGTTGCTCCAGTAATCAGCTTGTGCTAGGCGACATTGCTAACTCTGAGATTAGTCAAGGATATGCTGGTCTTGGGCCTGGCCTATCACATCACCAGTGAATCTACAGGTAGTATGCAGAGCCTCAGGCCAGACAAGCTCTTTTCTTTAAGGTACTAAGAATCAGGCCCAAATGGGAGTTGTGAAGATGAGGAAAACGGAGAGTTCACATTTAGTTGCTAGTGCCTTCTTTGTGCCACGCATCAAGGATGCCACAAAGCTGAAGTGACTTCCTGTGCCATCTGCCAAGACCTGCTCCTCTGAGGGCAACCAGCTGTTCACGGTGGAGGTGAGATTCAAACCCTGAGCCTCTGGCTGCAGAGTCAGTACTCTTACCTGGTCAAGAACCTTAGCAGGTGAGAACCTGAAGAGAATTCAAAGAGTTAAAGGAAAAGTCCAGTCCCACTATTAGATAAGGAAAAGGAGAAATGAGCAACTTAACGAAGAAAGTGGACAAAGGAATAGGGCCAAGTCTGATCAAAACCCAGCTCCACGCCGTCAGAGCTACAGGACTCTGAGCTGGTGGCCTGTTAGTCTGGGCCTTCCCCTCTGTCCAGGAGCCTGCCAGGCATCTGGACCTGACTCCCACTGCTCTGAGGATCGAAGTGCAGACAGCACGATCCCGCCCCGCACTCTGGAAACACTCAATAAACCTGGCCGTCGCGGTCATCCGGGGAAGCAGGCGCAGAAAGCGCCACACTCCACCCCAGGCCGGGACTGAGCCACCCGCAGTCTGGAGGGAGAAGGACGTGAGGACGGCAGTGGGGTCAGCACCAGGTGCTCCAGGGGCTTCCTCGGGCATTTAAGCCCCGTGATGCTCAGGCCTGGGGGCGCCGTGCGGACTCTGCCCTCCTTCCAGAGAGGCTGCCAAGGATTAAAGGCCTTCTTCCGCACCGCCCAGCTCCCAATCCCCAAGCGCCAGGCGCAACCGGCCCTCCCACAGGAGCCGGTCCCTCCAGCTGCCCCCCAGCGGGAGGGGCGAGCTGAGGAGAGACGCTCACAGGCACCGGCCACGGGTCGGTTTCCAGGGCGGCCACGGGTCGGTTTCCAGGGCGCGTGGGGCCCGAGGCGAGCGCGGCCAGGCACAGGCGGAGCCGGGCGGGCGGGCCCAGGAGGAGGCCAGACCGGGACCCACTGCTCGCCGGCACTGTTGCTCCTGCGCTCACTGCCGGCCGCCAGGTGATTGGGCTCACTCGCTCCATCCTTCTGCCCGCGCTCCCACACGTTCTCCTCCACCTTCACGGCCCTTTCTTTCTCCCTTTTCGCGTCCCTTCTGTCCACCGCCCGCGGTCACCGCAGGACCAGGCCGCGCCGGCTGGGAGAGGGCGCTCGAGGCAGGGCCAGCGCAGGAAAAGCTCTTCACTTAGAAGAGCAAAAGTACAAAACGGGGCGCCTGGTAGGTAGGAGGTGGGGTGTGCAAAGACTGGGAAAGTAGGCCGCACCTGTCAGGTCCAAGGTCCCAGGACGGCGCCAGATAATGCGCAGGGCCCCGTATGTGGAACTTCTCGTGGGCTCCCGCGAGATGTGGACGGGGCCACAGACCCCGACGAGGAGCCCGCTGTCCTGACTGCCTGGAGAGCCACTTCGTGGGTTCTAGACCAGTATGGACATTTATTGCCCCTCTTTCTCCTGTCTTCCTTTGTGTAGTCCAGGTTTGCTCTTGTTAGTGTGTTTCCCTTGCTCCTTCATCCTTCACTTTTGAAATAAAGGTTGGCACCGTTTTTTTGCTTGTTTTTTCCAATTCTTTGAGGGAACAAGAACTTCAAATACATTGAATTGGTAACCACTGACAAAGGAACCATTTGGCAACAGTCCTTTCTCCTGTCCCCTCCTCCCACTTGCAGGAGCTAGGATGAAGAAGCAGAAAGTACGACTGAGCAGGTGCCTGGCACCAGGTCCCTTAGATGGCACATGCTCTCTGAACACGGTCTCCCCATTAGTGCCGTGCTGACCTGGAACCACCCCGCTTAAGTGTCGAGGCCCAGGCAAGGAGGCCTGGGCTTCTCAGTGGGAGCCAGCAGAGGCCTGGACACCAGCAGGTGTCTTCTCAGAGGCGAGCGAGGGTTCCTGAACCAGCCAGGCCCCTGTGCTAGGGCTTTGCTTTTTGGGTGTCTCGAGAAACAGGAGTTGTGGGAACCCCTGCCTGGCCTCTGTGGGGGACCGTGGCTTCCTGCCCTATCCTGTACCCCAGTTTGTCTTCCTTGGGGACGGTCAGTCTCCAGTGCCACTAGGAATGAACGGTGTGAAGCCCTGTGAGGCCTGGGGGAGGCTCAGTGGTGGAGCGAGCGCCTGTCGTGGGTGAGGCCCTGGGCTCCACCCGAGACACACACGCATGCGTGTGCAGTGGAGTCGGGAGTCGACGCACGTGTCAGGCAGGAATACCTGTATCAGGCCTTGTCCTAGGACAATAGGACCTCAACATTCAAGTAAGTCACTTATCCAGGAGTGCCCCCGCCATCCCCCAAGCCCAGAACCGAGGGCTTTGTTTCAAAACAGTTTAAATGGACCTCCTCCCTTTGTCCTGAGCGGGCCCTGCCTGAGCCTGTGGATGAGCCTATGACACATGCATCTGGGATCCCACCTGCTCTGCTGTCCCTGTGGCCTCCTCCCTCCCCTCTCTTCTGTCTCATTTGCCTGTAAATCCTCCTACCAAACTGTTACTTCTCTTACCTAAGAGTAATCTGTCTATTACCGTGGTAACCAACTAAATTCTGATAAAGTTTGTGTAGCCCATCTGCAGATGTGCTGGTGGAACACGTGGTATCAAATCAATTACATCGTTGTTATCTAAAAAACTACCCAGAAAACTGAGGGACGGGGTCAGTCAGACTAAGGACCTATTTCCTTAAAGGTGACCCTAACTTGCAAATGAAGTTTGTTATTTTACCCAAAATCCTGAGTCTCTCTAAGTTCTTTCAGTTCCTATTGAGAGTACAAATCAGAGACAAACAAAACAAACAACAGCAGCAACAACGAAAAACAAAACCAACGACTCAAAGCAAGTTCTGCGCATTTAGCTCAGTGGTTCTGGGGCCTGTGTTGCAAGTGCAAGGTCACCAATTTGATCTCTGGCACCACAAAAACAAATCCATCAAGCTCCCCCAAAGAGTTTATATTTTGAGAACTTTTAGTTTGCAGCAAAATTAATTTACTTTAAAAAAATTTTGTAGCTGCGCATTCCGAACACACATGGGATGTGTCTGGCATTGGGCAGGCATCAGGCAGGGAAGCTACTGGGCGTCCTACGGTGCACGGACACCCCCTTCCCCCACCCCGGGGCAGGGCCGCACTGCCTTGTCGCTAGTGTGGTGGGTGAGGAGCGCTTGGCCGCAAGGAAACCTGGCAGCCTCTTACTGGCTATGCGGCCTGGGCAGGAGCCTGGCCTTTCTGTGCTGCTTCCTCCCTGGGAAGCGTGTGGCTCACAGGAGGCTGCAGAGAGTGATAATTCGTCTTTATATCACTGGTGTCTCAGTGATTTTCTCCTCATTTATCACCTTTTTGTTTTAATAGACTTTAAGCCGGGCTTGTGGTGCATAGCACTAATTTCAGAGCCCTGGGGGGTGGAGGCAGGGGGATCACAAGTTTGAGGCAGGCAGGGCAGCCTAGCAAGACCCTATTAGAAAAGAAAAGGATGGCTTGGGTAACGAAGGCCCTGGGCTCAGTTCCCAGTACTGCTCCCAATGCCCCCACAAAACACCGTATTTTAGAGCAGTTTTATTTTGCCACAAAATGAAATATTTCTTCTTTTTTTTTTTTTTAGGTTTTTTGAGACAGGGTCTCGCTTTGTAGTTCAGGCTAGCCCTGAGCTCAGCCTCCAACTCACATCACAGCAATCCTCCTGCCTCTGCCTCCCGAGTGCTGGGATTACAGGCGTGAGCCACCACACCCAGCACTGTGGTATGTGGTACTGGTTGCTGCTGGGCGTGAGTCTCCACGCCCAGTATTGTGTGTGGTTATCGGGGATCGAACCCAAGCCCTTGCGGTTGCAAGACAGGCGCCGGAACCACTGAGCTAACTCCCCGGCCCAAAATGAAATATTTCACTTTCTAGAAAATTGTGTTGCCGCACATTTCAAACACACACAACAGCGGACCGGCGGGACGTCAGCCGGGCGAGATGGCCTGGCGCGGGCGGCTGGAAGAAGAGGTCAGTCAGCTCTGCGACCCCCAATTCTGCATGGAACCAACTCTCGGCTTTGCTGGTTCACCGCAGAGCGCACGCCTGCAGGCGGGTCTGAGGTGCACATTTGGCGCCACCTAGTGGTGAGGAACCTTATTCCAGGGAAATTCTCAGTTCCCCAAACGCAGCGACCCGGAGAGAGTAGGGCAGGTCCTGGGCAGCTCTGTGGCTGTGGGGTGGCGGGAGCTCAGGGAAATGGCCGCCGCAGCACCAGTCTGCAAATTATTACAACTTTGCTAGAAAGCATTTCGGCTGTATGTGATTAAAACGAAAATGTTAAGAAAACGTTATGTACTCTAAGTGGTTGCACTTCGACCCAGTGTGGTAGCCCATGTCTATAACCTCAGCGCTCTGGGGGGCTGAGGTGAGAGTGATATAAGGGAAATAATATGTAACTCTCAACACGCTAGATGTCAGCTACGCCAAGTTCATGCTCCCCAAAAATCGAAGAGTGAATTTCAAAAAACAATTGAGGTTAAAAGTAGACAAAATTGGGGCCAGGGATTGAGTTCAGTGGTTCCAGTGCCTGTCTTGCAAGTGCAAGGGCTCTGGTTTGATTCCTGGTAACCACACACAACAGTGCCAGGTGTGGAGACTCACTTCCACCAGCAATCAGCAACACATACCACAGTGCCAGGCATGGTGGCTCATGCCTGTAATCCCAGCACTCGGGAAGCAGATGCAGGAAGATAGCTGTGAGTTCAAGGCTGAGCTCTGGGCCAGCCTGAACTACAAAAGTGAGGTCTCAAAAAAAAGAGTGGGAAAAAATTGAGATAGTTCCCAAGAGACAGGAAGGGAGCCCTGAAAGTGGGCAGCCATGCGCCCTACTTCACAGAGGAAATTTTATAGAGCAAAATAACGAAGTGGGCACAGAGGCATGAGGAGGGGAGAACGTGAGCCAGAACCATGATCAACAGATAAGACTACAAGTATGGTGGCTGAGGTCATATCAACCCAGTGGGGACCCAGGTCGTCGAGCAAGCGTACATGGAAAGAAAGAAAAGGTAAAAGGTATCTTTTCAGGATGAGATGGGTCGGGAGGTCCTGGTCACTCACTTGTGTGACTGATGTCTGTCTAGACTTTATTGGATTAGGTGATACCATTTATCCCCTGGGAGTGTGTGCTTGGTCCTCCTGACTTCATCTTGAGGCCTGGCCTCCAACAGATTTGCCTACAGCCACAATTGTGTGTTCTTATCCTCTACACTGACTCTGTCAAGGGGCTAGTCTGTCTGTCTGTCTGTCTGTCTATATTTCTACCAAACTTAGCTGTGTATAGTAATCTGAGTGCTCTCTGCCTACCATGTGCTATGCTAGGTATGTGGCCTCACACAGCCCCTTACAGAGATCTTATGCAGCCTGTTTCAAGGCTGAGCAGGCACAAAGGAGCCATTTAGCTTGACAAGGTCGTCCTCGGTGAGGAGACAGGCCAGGCAAGTGACCCTGGTGGGCTGGCAAAACCATTGTCCTTCCTGGTGCTTCATGTAGATGTCATGAGCTGGCACAGGCCAGGAGTTGGTAAACCATAGCCTTCGCCCAACATGGCCACTTGAGTTTGTAAATAAGGTTTTATTGGAACATAGGCATGGCACAGGCCATGCCCGCGATGAGGCCTTCATGTGTGGTACTTGCGGGCCATTGAATTCAGAATGGGCTCATGGTTTGGTCTTTGGAGCCAGGTGCAGAATTTTGTCCATTTTGTTTTGGTGATGTCCTGTTTTCTCTGCCATTTTCAGGAGCTTTGGGCTCAGGATCTAAACAAAGTCCAGGAGCAGATGGCAACGTTTATTAACGACACCATGAGGGAGACCGCCGAACCCTTCTTGTTTGTGGACAAGGTGAGTGCTGGGCTCTTGTTCTGACAAAGCAGTTTTTCACTTAAGCCTGTGTCTCCTGGGGTTTATTCCCCGCTCCTCCGGTGGAGGGTGTTGCTGTCAGAGCCCCAGGATGATGGGACAGGTGTGTATGGGGGGGTAGTTTGAGAGGTGTTGATGGCAGTGTGTCTTTGCTGTAGTAATTTCCTTAAGTATAATACCCACTGTATTTTGTGATCACATGTCTAGAGCCCACCTCACCGGCCTTCTGGAGTGTGATGTGAAGGGGACATGTGCGCGGTGCCTGGTGCCGCGCTCAGCTGTCTGTGGCAGGAGCTCTGGAAGTGCTAACTTACGGCTGCTCATGGATTTGGTCAGATTCTCCCCATCCCCTTTGCTGAGTCGTCCTCATGCGGGGACTGGCACTGTGCGGGTGGCCCAGGCCTGTTCTGTCCTCGCTGCTCCCTGGGGAGTATGGGAGGTAGAGCAGGTATGGGGCAGTAATGGTGGGGCTGGTTTCCCTCTGTGACAGGGGAGATACCTGACTGTACCAGGGCCAGGGGAAGCCAAGGGAACAGCGGGGAATCTGTGTCATGAGGATGCGCAGAATGGATGGACACACAGTGACTTACAGCAGGTTTTTCTTCCTCACAGGAAGGCAAACGTTCTAGCAGTTTGAGGCTTGGTCCAGAGATGATTCACAGACCTGGTCCTCATGTCCTGCTGTACTGTCTCCCGAGGCAGGGGTTTCAACTGGGGTCCCACAGACCCCAGAGAACCTGTGGTCAGAATGCAGCAGGGAGGTGTGTGAACTCAGGGGAAGGCGTGGTCCTGTCTTCATTAAGCTGTAAAGCCTCATATTTTCCTCCATTACAAATGTGGGCAGCAAGCCACGAGCGCCCCATTAGCAGAAGTTGGGGATACCACCCTGTCACATTCACAGTTGCTGCAGATTTCTCCAGATAACACTGTGCTAGTTGGTACTTGGGAATTACGGAAGTTATTAGCTCTGTCTCTGAATCTTTCTTAATTGTTAATGAGAAAGTGTGTCGATTAGCATATTGCAATTATTTTATTTAATATCTTTATAACTGTATTTCAGTATAATTCTTCCATCATCATAAGCACTGCTTACTGTCTGAGAAGGGGCTGCAGTGTGCCCAGATTTCCCTGTGTGACTGAATGCTCTAGAGCGCTGTCCTTGACGGGGTGAAGCTGGGGCTCTGGCATCTCTGAGTGGGGCTCCTGGGCTGGGCCAAAGCAGCAGGGCGGGCAGCGAGCTGGCTGTTGGGGGAGGGGGAGCTCTTCCTCCTCCTCCGAGATGGCCCAGGTGCAGAGCCCAGGCTGAGAGGAGCTGGGCAGAGGAAGGGACGGTGCGAAGGTGCCGAGCGGTGACGCGCAGATGGATGTCGTGGGCCGGCTCATGTGCTGCATTCTTACTGGCTTGAAGACCCTGAAACTCAGATTTCAGGGAGGCTGTGTGCGTTTTTTTCTTAGCATAAGAAGCTGGGCCCCCGAGGTGATGTGGATGTGAACATGGAGGACAAGAAAGACGAGCACAAGCAACAGGGCGAACTGTACATGTGGGACTCCATCGACCAGGTGGGCCTGGGCCTTCCCACACCTGCTGTGGGCACTGAGCTCCCCAGCCTTTGTAGACCTGGCTGCAGAGCCCTGGGAACATCCGGGTACTGCCCATGGAGCCAAGCGAATTGACTTCATGACTAACCGTTTTCTCCTGTGTCCTTAATATTTGACTTTGGAATAATTTTACATGCACTGTAACATGCATTTACACCCACTCAGCAGTACAGAGGATTCCCACTCGTCTGCTCCCCGTGTCCCCAAGTAGGAATATCCTCTGCAACTGCAGTGCAGTTACCATCTTCAGGAAGTTAACGAGGCCGTAATCCCATTGGCCAATCCATAGACCTTATTTCTGCTTTGCCACTTTGTGTGCTGAGGTCATTTTTCCAGCCCAGACGCCACGCCCTCAGTCATCCTGTTGCTGGTGACTCCCGGTCTGGTACAGTCCTCCAGAGATTTTCGTTTCTGATAAGAGGAAGGCATCTCGAGCTCTAAGACCTTCCCATATCCCTTAGCCTAACACACTGATCCATTTGAGTGTATTTTTACATGTCTGTTCATACATCCTGAATAAAAAAAATACATGCAAAATGGTTAACTTTTAAGTAAATAATTAGGTAATAATTAAATGTTTTACAAAGAGTCTTTGGGACCAACTGGCTGAAAATCCAGAAAGTCTTTAAAAAGCAGATAATGGGCGAGGACTTAGCTCAGCGGCACAGCACCTGCCTGGCAAGTGTGAGGTCCTGAGTTCAGTCACCAGTACAAAAAAAGAAAAAGCAAATGAAACATGAAAAGATATTTAGGAGGGCGTCCCCAAAATCTATCCTTCACAAAGGGCTGAAAATCAAATACACACTGCAGTTTCACAATTAAGTTGTGTTGCTCCTAGACACACTGATTTTAAAAGTGCTGAATTTACAAAAGACGCCAAAAAAAAAAAGTTTTTGTTTTAAAAAGAAATGTCTCCAAGGGAACAAATTCCATGAAATCACAGTGCATGAAGCTGGAGAAAGGGGATCCCCAGTGCATGGTGGGGTGATCCGCCATGGGATCCTTAGCCCAAGACAACGTGGCTGACTTTGGGGTGATTAATGCCAGCTTTGCTCCCTGGAAGTGGACCCGGCACTATTGCACTGTTGCTGACGCCAACCTGTCTTTCAGTGATGACATTGAACAGGCCATGGAGGAGGAACTGTCCCAGGAGAGGGACCAGCGGCTCCTGCCTCGTTGAGCTGGGCTGGTCCTTGGGCCGAGAGCTCCTATTTAGCTTGTCCTGTCTTGAGCCTGGATGGCGTGGGGATCCTCAGCCCTAACAGCTACCTCCTGGTACCAGAGTCTGGCTGGCTCTCCTGTGATTGGCTGGCTGCTCCTGGAACCCAGCCAGTAAGATTCAAGACACTCTTGCAGGTCTTGCTTGGTCTTAGATTGTGGCCTGTGCAACCTGGGGAGGACAGCGTCATGGGGATACTCTCTGCCCCATTGCCTACCCCGGGCCCTGGCTGTCCTGCCCTGTCCCTTCCAGTCACTGGTCATCTTCCGTGCCACAGTCTGGCTCTCTGACTTCCTGCAGGCTAGACCTGAGTCCCGAGGAGGTCCGGGAGTCTCAGGACTCCAGGAGGCCCCCAGAACAGTCACCTGTCCAGAGAAGGGGGTGGGCAGCAAAAGCAGCAGGTCTCAGAAGCTCTTTTCTCCCCGTGGCCCAGGACATTCCGCCCACAGAGCTGCACTTGGGGGAGAAATGGTTCCACAGGAAGATGGAGAAGAGGACGAGCGCAGAGAGGCTGCTGCAGGAGTACTGTGCCGAGGTGGGTGCCAAGGACGGCACCTTCCTGGTGCCCCGATGCCTACACCCTGTCCTTTTGGTAACGTCTCTGCCCCAGAACCACCAGGGGAAGGTGGTGGCAGTGGGGTGGTGTCCATCTGGCTGCAGCAGCCTCAGCTCTGATGATGGCTCTGCCTGGCAGGCGGTCAGGCCGCGTGCAGCACTGCAGCACTGCCTGATCCGCTCCACTGTGGAGAACGGGGCCACGAAGTACTACCTGACCGACAACCTCAAGTTCAGCAGCATCTACGGCCTCATCCAGCACTACCGCGAGTCACACCTGCGCTGTGCGGAGTTCGAGCTGTGGCTCACTGACCCGGTGCCGAACCCCAACCCACACAAGTTCTAACTGAACGTCCTGGGCTGGACAGGAGGCAGACACCCACACAGCCACATCCCACCCCTTGTCCTTGACCCTGGCCCAGCAGAGGTTTAGAGCTCCCGGTGGCCCGTAGCTAGATTTTTACTGGTCATTAGCTCTGCCTGACCTCCTCCTTCCCTTGCTCCTCTCTTTCCTTGCCTTCTCTTCTGCCTTTGTGATTGCAGTGTGAAGTCTCAAGGTTTGATTTTTCATAGTACTGGCCCTGTGATATCCTTCTGCCTGCCCAAACCCCTTTCTACTCACTTGACAGGAAAAGAAATTGACAGCAAGTTTTCCTTTCATTTCTTTATGCAAGAAAGTGTCAAGTGATACTTTGCAGGTCAATACACTGTGGAAATGAATGAATAATTTTTAAGCAGGTCACTGAAGTTTGTATTTTGCAGGAAGCCAAGTGACTATGGCAATTTTATCTTTAATATTTTCATGTGGATTGCTAAAAATATGCTATTTTACATCTTAAGAAATATAACAACAGCAAAATTTCCTCCTAAACGTGATGTGTTCACCTCCATCTTCCCGGAGATGAGAACAGGCCCTTGGAGGTGGCCTGCAAGGCCCTGGCTGCACAGGTAGCTGAGGACGAGTGGGTTGACTCCCTGGGCTCTGCCACATGCACTTGGTCTCCTAGTGTGCTTTCCTGAAACCACCGTCTCTGGAGGTGTCTTCTATGGCTGTTTCCAGG
>PVIR01041668.1:0-12639 GCA_004026965.1 Petromus typicus | reverse complement strand
ATCACAATCTTCCTGCCTCTGCCTCCCGAGTGCTGGGATTACAGGCGTGAGCCACCACGCCCGGCACTGTGGTATGTGGTACTGGTTGCTGCTGGGTGTGGGTCTCCACACCCAGTATTGTTATGTGGTTACCGGGGAATCGAACCCGGGCCCTTGCGCTTGCAAGACAGGCGCCGGAACCACTGAGCTAACTCCCCGGTCCCCGACCAAGTATTTCTATATACACTAAAACTTCAAATATTATGTTGACATTTTAAGTATTAAGTGTAAGAGCAGGTACCAAAGACAATATTTTACTTTTATCTATTTATTGGAATCCAGTATTTTTTTTTTGATCTAAGAAAATTCAGCTCATTTTACTTTGTTAATCTCCATTTAGAAAGGTGGTATTTTCTTCAATTCAATTTAATAAATGTTGTCTGCTTCTGTATACCAGTCACTGCAAAGAAGACACAGCAAGAAAGCAAACTGCATGCTCAGATGTTGCTTCTAGCCCAGGCTGCCAAAGGCCTCATAGCACAGTTCCCTGCAGTGAACACTATTCTACAATTCTACATGCTTGCACATTGTGTACCTCTGCTGGAAGGACCTTCAACTTCCTCATTTCCTCTGAGAAATTTTTCCTAACGTCCATTGGAACTAGGCCTGCACTCCCTAAACCTCTAGCAGGGCTCCTATAGAAATACTTCCTCTGATTTCTCTTTGGTCTGTTTCTCTCCAGTAGCTACAGAGCTCTTAAAAGGCAGAGACTGTATGACAGCACCAAGCAAAAGGCCTCCTGTTCAAATCTTTGCTTAAAGATGGAATGTCAAAACAAGAAGCTCTGTGCCCTGGGCATACCTGTTCCTTCACAGTTTTCCTTGGTTTTTGTCCTTCTATTAACCTGGAGTCCTGTGACAAAAGACTGAACTTCTTCTATCTACTCAATTCGAGATATGGCTCAGAAGGGAGTAGAAATCTAGACATGTTTTTTCCAAGCCTTTGAAACAGGGGTATCTCTATCACTAGTCACAGAATCTGATTTAGAGTAAATTCACATTGAAAGTACCTCGTCAATTATTTACCCTGAACATCAAATTCAGTGGATCAACAGAAGCTTGACATTATGCCCACATTTGCTCTAGGCAAAGTCACATATGTAGGAGATCACAAAATGAATGTCTTTCCCCCTCTAAGTCTTTCTAACAGTACACTTCTACAGCAAGTCCTATGCCTCCTTGCTGTTCTGTTTTAAAATGTCTAAATTGAGATCTGTTTTACAAGTGACAGATCAAATGATAAATGACATTTTTTTGCCATTTACTAGTATATAGAATGGTTGTGTTTTAAATTCAGTAATGTCTTAAAATCAATGAAAACAATGGCAGTTTCCATGACAATTCTCCTGGAAGGTTGCTAATAGACTTGACCACCCTGTATTTGCCTTTCTCTTTTGATAAAAGAACCTATAGAATTTTATTTTTAATTGACTTTATTGGTGCATTTAATGTATACATTATGATCACATTCAGCATTGATAATTTGTACCTGTATGTGATGTACCTTCTCATTTTTTCCCATTCCTCTGCCCTCTCTACAATTCCCCACACTCTATATACATAAGCTTTGTTTCCTTTTTTTAACTATCAAATTTTTTTCTTTTTCTTCTTTACTTTCTACTACCCCGACCTTTCCCTTTGAACATTTTCTTCCTATTTCACAATACTTATCTTACACTTTGGAATTCACTTATACCTTCAGTTTCCCATACTAGAGAAATGATATGGTAATCACACACGTGTCCTATTTATTTCATTATGAGTATGTCCTGAAGGTACATACTCATAATGAAATACAATCCATTTGAGTATAAATGGCTCAAATTTATCATTCTTTATGGCTGAGTAATACTCCATTTTATTTTTAAAAATCCACATCTTCTTTGTCCAGTCTCTCATTGATGGGCATTTGGGCTGTCCTCAAAATTTAGCTATTACAAACTTAGCTGGTATAAACACGGGTACACATATGTCACTGTGATAAGATTTTTTTCATTCTTTTGTGTATAGACCTAACAAGGAAATAGCCAGGTCAAATGGAACTTTGAGTCACAGTTTTTTGAGAAATCTCCATACTGATCTCCACAGTAGTGCACCAGACTTCATTCCCACCCACAGTGGAGAAGGATTCCTTTCTTCCCATAGCCCTGCCAGTATTTGTCAGTGGTTGATTTTATAATAGCTACCATTCTTTGTGGAGAAAGATGGAATCTCAACGTTACTTTCATCTGTATCTCTTGAATAATCAATGATGCTGGACATTTCTTCCTTAGTTTTTTTGCCACCTTTACTTCTTCATCTAAAGTGTCTGATCATTTCAGATGCAAATTTTTTGAACTGCGTTTTTAAATTGGGCAGGGGGCTGATACTTTTAATTTCTTTGTATACTCTAGACAGTAAGTAGTCCTTTGTCTGAGAAACAGACAATTTTTTTCCATATTGTACCTTCCATATTGTCTTTTCATTCTGTTGGCAGTTTCTCTTGCTGTGGAGAAGCTTTTTAATAAGATGAGATCCCAATTGTTGATTCTTTCTGCTAGTTCCCGTACTGCCTAAGTTTTGTTCATAAAGTATTTCCCTATGCTAGTGTCACCTCGAGTTCTCCCCAACCTATCTCCCAGCAAGTTTAGTGTTTCTTATAGAACTTTAGCTGGGTTCATGGCTTGCCTTTCCTTTTCTGTTTTCCCCTTCCTGTGGAAAGGCAGAAGTTGAAGGTAAGCTTCACCACATAACCTGTCATAGGTGATGATGAAGAAATGGGATAAATGGAAACTTGGTGCTAGAGGACCTTGTGGAGAAGGGTTGCCTCACCAGAACTGCGCTATTCACTTCGGGAGGAGAGAAAAAAAAGACTTTCCCTTTTTGATAGTAGTGTAGTTATAAACAAAGGAGCAGAGTGAGTAGCTCTAAGTAGAACCCAATGATCACTGTACAAAATAAAATAACAAAAACCTAAGAGAGCTCCGTGCCCTAGGCAGCACAGCACTGGCACCAAGGGAGATTCAATGAGAGGTACCTAAAGCCAGAGGGGTCTGACCTTTAAATCTAAAACCCTGAGCTACAAGTTCCTCTCTTTCCCCCTTCTCCTGCTACTGCTGCTACATTTCCTGTGTTCCTTAGTAAGTGTAGCTGCTTGCTGTTTAGTTCTAGGTGCACTTGATAGTTCTTTCCTCATTGAACCCAAGAATCTGGCCTATTTTGGGCCCATTCAACTGAAACAACACCATATTTCAAGTGACTGAGATTTTAACTAACACAATACTTACTAAAATGTTCCTTAACCAACTCTCTAAATTTTAAGACCTATTTATTATTATTGTTTCCAATAAAAGGGAAGAAAGTCATGGAAGAACATGTATCATCATACTATATTATTATATGGTTCATTATAAAAAATATTCTCCCCACAGAATGAGTTTCTATGCATGTATACACATTAAATGACTGACATCTATGGAATGTGTAGTATTTGTTAGATTCTGGACCAAGTGCATGGATTATTTGATTTTATTCTCACCAAAGCTCTATAAAAGTTAGTACTTACAACAATGTGATTGCATAAATAAGAAAACAACTCCTAGGACATTAGGGATTAAAGAACAGGAAGGTAGTTGAGCCCGGATTTGAAATGAGGCTATAAGAAATCTTCGGCTTTTACCTATTGCACAATACTTCTGATTATAAAGAAAGCTTCTATTCCACAAAAGTTCTCCATAGTTGATAGTCATTTCTGTGTATTTTTAAAGGGAAGCATGTTTCTGACTAAAAGTGGAATCCTTCATTTCAAACACTGTTTTATATCACTGCTTCCTTTATTTCACTTTTGCTTTTCCACAGCCTTGATCTTGGTCCTTCTCTCTAAGAATTCCCCAACTGGATTACTCATATTCACATCTACACCACTGTCCAAAAAGATGTCTTTTCTCTTTAGAAGCAGTATTAACAAAAATTTATTCTAGTCTCTTTTATTTCTAGTCTTTGTAATTTTTTTGCCTATATCTATGACTTCTACCTATTAGATAAGACTCTGACCAAAAACACTTCATTCAGGCCCAATGTCAATATTGCAGACTTCCAGGGACATGAAACATCATGGATTTTGTAGATAACTTGATATTTAAACACTTCTGAAGATTTTTTGATTATTCATGGTCTGCAAGAGTTCCTAGGTCACACAAAAACAGAGCATTTCTTACCCATTTGTTAGATCTGTGAGTGTCCACTTTTTCCCGGTCAGGTCTTTTCTGTCACCACTGAAGCACAGTATTATGACCTCAGATGGACACAAGATAATTGCAAATTTGTTTGCAAAGTGCCAGGTAGCATTTTTGGTTTTATAGTCTATAAGTTCTCTGCTGGGACTACTTTGCCATTGTAGTCTTAATGTAGACATGGGTAATATGTAAAATAATTCTGACACAACTTCAATTCTAAAAGCAAGCAGTAAGCTGAGTCTGTCTGCAGCCCATAGTTCACAGGAGAACTAAAGTTGGAGGAACACAGATTGGAGATTATGACCATGTCCATTACACAGAAAGCAGCCTGGACACAGGAAAGCTCAGGAGCTACCAGTGGAACAAGCACAGACAGTGAGTACATGAGCAGGGAGGCTGATACCAAAGGCTGCATTTGCAAATATTATGTATGCCATATTACATCTGCAGTGTGTTATTGATGAAAAGTACACTTTATAATTTCATCTATGGTTCTCATAAGGAAGTGAGATTATGGTTTGCTTTTCTTTGTGGCTGTGAATTGTGTCTTAAAATTAAAATCTGTATTATATTTGTAACCAGAAAAAAGCTCCCTTTCAAAGTAGTTGATTTAAGTTAGACCCTAATGTACTTAATTATTGAGATGATATTATTTCCCTTTCTTTTTTCCAATATAACCTTCAATATACTCACCACATGTGTGCTAGCATGTGCACACACACATACACACCACACACACACACATGAAATCAATTCATATGCTTAGGTGAGCTGGCTTTGCTTCTATTTCTGGGAGTGGAGGCTGGTTAAGGGTAGTTTTACCTTCTGAGTGGGCACGTGGCCAATTTAAACCAATGTGTAACAGACATATGATTGAATTTGCATCAGTGAAGATAGGATATGTGACTCCACTGAATCAATGAGCAAAGAATTTGTAAAAGTGCTTCCTGTTCCTAAGTCAGAGGCTCTTTTTTTTTTGTATCAGGAATCAAACTTGTGACCTTGTGCTTGCAAGGCAGGCACCAGAATCACTGAGTTAAATGCTTGGCTCCTGCAGGAATCTTTTCTCAGGCAATGAATATAGAAATGAGCCCTAACAGATCTTAGCAGCCACCCTACACCCAAGAAGAAACCAAGCTTGGAATGAAGCTGTCCTGTCAGCAGAGTGGAGGGGGGTAAAAGACTAGATGAGATTGTTGATACCCTGCTCTGGCCACGCCAGAATCCTGCTGTGGCTAGAATTCCAGACACAGTAGCCAGTGAATGCTCTAATTGTCTAAGCCCATTTGAGATGGTTTTCTGTTACTTCTTGCCAAAAGCAGAATTATCTGAAGAATCTAGTCCAGAACAATGCTTTTGCTTTAATAACTATTTTAGGCAAAATAATATTACTGTTACCACAATCATGTCACTATTCCAACTTACTCTGTAAAATTACTAGGTGTTTTTTTTTTAATTTCAAACTTTTAAGATTTAGAACCAAGCAGTCACACAGTTTTTGCTTTTTTAAAGCACGAGTTTAATGCTTAATGTATAATCCTCTACCGAAAGAATCTGAAGTGTTGATAACGAGTGAAAGTAATCAAAACCATAAAACCAAACTTCCCTGTCCAGTGAATGGAAGGATTAATAGTACTTAAGAAAGTATTTTGTTACATTTCAGAACAAATCCAGCTGGTCCTTGATTTACTAACATCTTCTCCCAGTGACGCAGATGTTCTGAAAGACGACCCACTTTCTGGGCGTCCAGAGACCTCAAGAGACTAAAGCTGCCGTATCTTGGTTGGAATTCTTCCAATCAAGTCATGCAAGTTCCTGCACAGGGCCTGCTGTGGCTATTGTCCTTTTATATAACCTCTTGCTTTATGATTGTGCTTGCTGTCTGTTGCCAAAGGGTGACCAAATTCTATTTAGTCTGAGTCAAATATAAAAGTGCTGAACTGCTATTCCAGGTTACCACATAGTTTTAAATTTTTACCTTATTAAGATACTATATACTTGCAATAAAATTCAGCAGTTTTAATTAACTCCTCAATGAGTTTTGGCCAATGTATAGTGACATGGAATCATGATCAGCATCACTGTGTGGAACATTTCCATGGCCTCCAAAAGTTGCCTCCAGCCTGTGAAGTGAGACCCCTCCACCCACTCGGCTCATGCCAAGACCTGAACTATTTTCCATAAAAAGTTTCACTTTTTCTAGGATCTCAGATCATACGCTGTCTTTTGGGCCTTGCTTGGCATTGCTCCATTATGGCTTTTAATCACCCAACTGGGGCACGCCAGCTCCGATCTGGAGCAAAGGCAGCAGGGCCTTGCCCTGGATGATATTTGTCTGTTTGGAAGCTTGTTGCCTAGTAATGCACTCTTCGAGAAAGGCATTGCTCAAGTCTGACTGCACAGGTCGGTTTCCTTATGGACATTTCTTTTCTGTGCTGAACTGCTCTTTGCTTTGTCCATTTCTTTGATTGTCCTTGAATTCTGCCAACATTGTTTTCCATCAGCAATGATGTATTCAGTGTTAAAAAAATATTTTGTTCATCTTTTTCTGATTAATTTAGCTCCCTTTACAATTATTCCCAGTGTCATTCTAAAACGGTTTTTCAAGTTGACATTTTAATTTAAGTTGCTATGGAGTAGAAAGATGGTGTCCAGAGCTCTCCGTGTGTAGTACTTACCAGTCTGGAGTCAAAAAAAGACAAATAGCTAAGGCCATACCCAAACTGTAATTTTTAAAAAAATAAGTATCTTATTTAAATTCTATGAACCTGGATTTTTCTCCTCAGTAATATGAGAATATTAATACTGCATTTGGTCCCTGGATAAATCAATTAAATAATATGCTTCACATGTGTGCACATACACTCAGGACCCAGGAAGTGTCCCACAGTGCAGGCTATCAACATTAATAGTACTTCCAGGTAATAATTTACACAGAATTTTCTGTAACAAGTGCTGTAATACACACAGGCAGATACCGGTGTTCCAGCATGAACCCCTTTTTAAGAAAAACTTGCAGTGCCTTCTTTTTTTTCTAACAGTACTTGGGACTGAATCAGGGACTTTGCACTGAGCTCTATCTCCTGCCCTTTTTTATATTTTAGTTCTCAGACATGCTTGTACTCCCAGCACTGTGGGAGGCTGTGTCAACAGGATCTAAAGTTTGAGTCCAGCCTAAGAAACTCAGCAACCTGACTGTATTTCTCTTATGTTCACAATTTGCTACCAGCAGGGAGGAGACAGTTCTAGGGAGCTATATTTCAACCCTTATGACTCTACATGTGGTTCTGAGGAGGTAACTTCATCATTGGTTATCTTACTTCACGGAAAAAGATTATGGTGGAAAGACCAGCAGTCAACCTAGAGCCTAACATTGTGATTAATTTGGAGTATATTCCCTTGCAAGTTCTCAGCAGGCTGCCTCCTCTAGAAGCTTTTAATCTCTTAAAAATTCTTGTGAATGAAATATTATTTGGGGATTTGGGGCTCACTGATCTAGAGAACCAGGAGTCATCCTCAAGATAAGGCCTTAGGGATGGGTACCAGGAATGAGAGGGCTTGGAGGAACTGGGGGAGTTGCCAATGCCTGCAGACGTAACAGCACTGAGTGGAAGACCCCACACGTCAGCCAAAGGCCAACCACAGAAGTGTCAGAGGAGTGTCTGACATTACAGAGACCTAGCCAGATTCTGGTAGAAACAGCATTCTCTGGTATCCACAAAAGAGAATTTGCCAGTTTACCTGTAGTGCTTTGGGAATTTTTTTTTTTAAACTTCATCATACATTACAATAAAAGTAGATAAAATATTTATCATACAAGAACTCATAGATACTTGTACTGACATTATCATAAATATTTGATATTTATTAAAGTATAGTTGTGCAATGACAATATAAAGTGAGTCAAATAGGCAAATTTTGTATTTTCTAATTTTCATGTTTAAAAAAATAAAAATATGTATTTCAACGTGCTTCATTCCATCCAATTTATTTAAGATATTATCGTTTCTTCTCATAATTCATAAGAGACTGCTCTCGAGGTAGCTTATATTGTCTGTGTCAGACTAAATCTTCACAATTCATTGTGCGGTTTGCTCTCAGGACATCTCAGTTTAGACTAGCCACACACATTTCATGTGCTCTGACACAAAGGCCCAGGGCCATCATATTGCATGCTTTCCAGGGTGGGTCTAGGGCCTCCATGGGGTCTACTGAGACACTCTGCAGAGAAGATTCTTCACTCTGGAGTTCTGGATGGCCCATAGGAGTCCCTGCTCACCCATGTGACTGGCCATTCCAACACTGCCAGACAGTTGTTCCTCCCCATGCACTGCCTCAAGATGAGCAAAGGCTCATGCTGTGGCTAGGGTCACATGTGGGAACATCTCATTTCTTTTTTTTTAAGAGTAGAAAAACTTTACTGAGAAAGAATGTATTTGCCTAAGAGGCACAGAAGTGGGATCTGAAAATAGGAGATTCTCAACACCTCATTTATCTATTTATTTATTTGAGACAAGGTTTCACTACTGTAGTTCAGGCTGGCCATGAGCTCAGCCTTGAAATCACAGTAACCTCCTGCCTCTGCCTCCTGAGTTCTGGGATTACAGGCATGAGCCACCATGCCCAGAACTGTGGTATGTGGCTCTGATCCTGGTGGGTGTGAGTCTCCATGCCCGGCATTGTTGTATGTGGTTACCAGGGATCGAACCTGGTCCCTTGCACTTGCAAAGCAGATTCCAGAACCACTGAACTAAATCCCCAGCCCAATACCTCATTTTTTAAAGTTGAAGGTTGAGAGAGGTTTCATTTTCACTTTTTTCAGGACAGATATTTGGGTAAAAGAAGGAGAAGGGAGAGAATCATTCTCAGTTCTAAAATTCAAACCATGAAAAATCAGAATGTGGGATTAAACACCAGAGCTCAAGATTAGTGGCAGAACTGGACACATTACTGACAGCTCCAGGAGTGCCCATCAGGTGGCAATAATCATTACACAAACAGAAAATTCTCAGCAGCAATTTAAACTTCCAATGTCTTCAGCTATAGCAGCTTGTATACACTCAGTTTACAGTTTTATAAATAGGTAAACTGAGCACCCATATGATATGTGCTAGCCAAAGGTTCTTTGTTTTTGTAGAGGGAGAAATAGTTAGTACGAGTTAACTAAACCACATCCTCTGATATATCACAAATCAAAATCATTTCTGTTCTCAAGTTCTTACCACCCTACTTCGCAGGGATCCATTTTGAGACTCAGTTAAAAAATGGGCATCTGAAATGAACAGTTATTTTTCAGATGAAGTAGTGAAGGCAGCAAAAAAACATGAAAAAATGTTCAGTATCACTGGTCATTCAAGAGATACAGAAGAAAACAACACTGAGACTTTGTCACTCCCCCCAAAATGACTTCTATCAAGAAATCAACCAACAACAATTGCTAGTGGGGTTTTGGGGAGAAAGGAACCTTTCTCTAGTGTTCGTGGGAATGTAGACTGGTGCAACCACTATGGAAAACCAGTGTGGAGATTCCTCAAAAACTAAGACTAGAGGTTCATTTGACTGTGTTATTCCCCTGCTAGGTATATACATAAAAGAATTAAAAGAATCCTATCACAGTGACATATGTGCACCCATGTTTATAGAAGCTCAGTTGGTGATTGCTAAATTTGGAAATAGCCCAAATGCCCATCAATGGGAGACTGGATAAAGAAGTGTTTTTTCAAAAAATGGAATAAAATATTACTCAGCCATAAAGAATGATAAATTTGAGTCATTTATACTCAAATAGATGTACCTCGAGGACATACTCATAAGTGAAATAAATAAGACACAGATGTGTAATACCATCTGTTTTCTCTAGCATGAGAAACTAAAGGTATAAATCAAGTCCAAAATGTATGATAGATATTACAAAATAGGAGTAAAATGTTCAAACGGAAAATGGAAAGGGTGGATAGGAGAAAATAAAGAAGGGAAAGATAAAAGTTGGTAGTAAGAAAGTGGAAACAAAGCTTATGTATACAGGGCACTGGAGAGTGGGGTGGGCAGGGGAAAAGAGAAAAAATGAGAATCAAAAGATGTCATGTACAGGTACAAATTTTTAATGTAGAATGTGATCATAATGTATGTGGAAAATGTACCAATAAACTCCTCCTCCTCCTCCTCCTTTTAAACTTTTAAAATTTAAAAAATGAACATGGCCTTTGACATGCTGGGAAGAAACAGCCAAACTTCTATCACTTTCCACCAACAGGAAGGGAGGCTGCTCCAAAGCGCAGATGTAAGCAGGATTCCAGGGTAGTGGCAGTCAGGTTCCTAGAAAGTGTCTTCTGCCTTGACCGGGGCACAAGGGTTCTCCTGCTCCTACTCTTGGAGGCTGGTACTTTTTGCACAGAGCCAGGACAGCCAGGGAGACATCAGGCCTCTGGTCATCCAAATGATCAGGGCAGCATGGCTGCAGCCAGTCCAGGACGAGGTTGACAGGAGGCAGTGGGGTCTGCTGCCCTCTCTACTCCTGCCAGTCTTTTCCTCTGGGAGGGGACCCTCTCCTTGCTTCTTTTGTTACAGCCCTTACACACCTGGTTCCCAGGCCTCTCTTCCAGTCCCTCTGTTTGAGTGTTGTATCTTCCCCAGCTCTGAGCTGGCCCCTGCCTCTACCTCGTCCTGGAGACCTGGTGCCCTGCGATTGTTTCCGTCTTCTCCAATGACCTCTGGCCCCTCACAGACTTCCTTCTGCCTTCTGTGTGTCAGGAGACTGGTGTTTCTCTTCCTGGGAAAATGATCTTCATACTTCCTTCCAAAGTGCCAAAGGCACTGGTACTTTGAACAACTATTCCTCTAGCAGTTACAAAGGTGAATCTCCTTGGCAGTAACAATTTGAATTGGAAAGCATTTTTCTTCCTAGGTCATTGTTTCTTAATTTTGTATGCCCAATAACTTTTTTTCTTTGAAAAGAGATTAGGGGAAGCCATTAACAGAATCAAACTTCCGCCCCCTGGGAGGTCTAACAAAAGAAAGAGTGATTTAAAATCTCATGACCTCCTTCCCATTTACACAGTGTACTCAGGTACATTAACTCCTTCCGAGAGAGATTTGGGGAAGGTATTATTTCTTTCTTAAAATGCCAGTTATCATTAAAAGAAATACTTGAGAACTTTTTGGTGGGTGGGGGAGTCATATCCCTTCTGCCTTCACATGATGAATTTTTAGGCTCTGGAAAGTATTTGTGCATTGCTTCAGTGATGAACAGTTAGCACAATAAAGTTGAGAGTCAGAAAATATGCTTTCGACACTGATAAGGACTGGGTACAGCATTTTCTAAGAAAGTATTTCTAAGGCCCAGGGTGTGAAGGTAACTTCTTGGTATGTGTAGAGGGGTCTGAGGTTTAGGTGCAGTGGCTCATTATCTACAGGATGTCCCAAACTTGTGAACATTCAGGTTGCAAACTGTCACAGATATGAGCAGCCCTTGCATTTGAACATTTGTAGATGTGAGCAAAACACAAAAATAGTTCAGGGGTCTACCAGATGTTGTCACAGCTATGCTGCTTGCTATGTGCTCCCTGTATAGTGATAGTGCACAGTAGGACAGAGCTCAGTCAGGGCCCAGGATGTCTACCATCAAGAGGAAAGCAGTGGTGATGTGCAAGAGACTGCTAAGATGCCCCAAGCGATAATCATGGAAAGAAAAGTGAAAATAATTGTGAGAGTGGACTGAGATAAAAAGATAGCAGATGTCGCTTTTTCTTATAACATGAATTGTTCAACCATTGGCACAATTTTAAAGAATAAGGACTACTACAGTAAGAACCATTTACTCATAGTATTTTTGTGTTTGTTTTTTTTATGCTTTACATTGTATATTTGTGTCAAAAGTGTATAAGATTCACTTTGTTGGACTTACAAATGAATCTAACTTACAAGTCCTCATTTGTAGGGACTTACTGTACTGCTGCAGCCCTAAACACCATGCCCAGATACCATATGCAACCTGTCTGTACCCGGGTTCAAATCTGACCATGAAAATAGATATCTAAGTCCCTGATATAGGGATCCTTAAAAGTAGCAGGGAGATTTTAAGGTGTAAGCTAATGTAAATGCAGGAATGAGAATTTGATAAAATGATGAGCGGGCTGGTTAGCTGGTACTGAAAAAATCAGCTCCACATTGGAGTCAGTAGGGCCAGAAGAAATATAGGCTGAGATGACTGCACCATACACATGTGAAGACACAGGTGAGCCTGCTCTGCAGCCCAGAGCAAACCTCAGTAATACAAATCACCTCACTTACAGCACCTTAGAAATTACTACGGCACCTCCTCGATTTGCAGTGCACCTACACTCGCCATATGTTATATTTTCCTTTCCTTCTGTGGTTTAGAAAACTTT
>PVIR01041667.1:0-12664 GCA_004026965.1 Petromus typicus | reverse complement strand
GGCCCCAATCTCGCCCTGTGGAAAGGGAGGGGACCCGGGGCCAGAAGCTGTGACAGGGCTGAGCCACTGGCCCGCTGCAGCCGCCCTTCACTGCAGGACAGGACGGACAGGTCCTCGGAGGCCCAAGTGCGCAGAGCCAGCTGGCGCTTGTGGGGTGGGCGGGTGGCACAGAGGGAGAGACCTTGGGACAGCAGAGACAGTGGCCTCAGGCTCCCCAGGGAGTCAGTGAGAGATAAGCCCGGCAATGGAGGAAGGAGGAAAAAAACGAGGTCACTCAAAACAAGGGCATAGCGCCACGGTGTCCCCAAGTGGCTGTGTGGGGAAGAGAAAGCCGCGACTGCCAGGTCATGGCCAGAGGTTCCCTCACCTGCAAAACCGGCTGGGCAGGGGGCTTGACGGTGGGAGACACACCTAAAAAAAAGGTACATATGAAAAAAAGAAGGGAAATCACAAAGCCTCAGGTGGTGGCACAGGCCTGTGATCCCACAGCTCTAGGAGGCTGAGGCAGGAGGGTCACAAGTTCTCATCCAGAGCAAGCAACTTAGTGACTTAGCAGACCTTGTCTCAAAATTGAAAAGGGCTGGGGATGTAGCTCCGTAAGAAGGGGCTGAGTTCAGCCTTCGGCACCCAAAAAGTCATAGGACAACACAGTGGCACACGTACAGTCCCAGATCCTCAGAAGCTTAGGAGGGCTCCAAGTTTGAGCCCAGCCTGGGCAATTTGGTAAGACTCTATTTCTAACAAAAGAAAGAGAGAATGGAAGAAAAAGGAAAGATTGGTATCCCTCCTGACCACTTCCCTGACCCAGGCTAACCCACAGAAATACCATGTGAGAAATACCCTAAGTACAATTCTCAACTTTCTGGTGTCATCTGAGGAAAAACTAAAAAGAAACAAGGAATGGATTTAACTGGACACACGCAGACTGTCCAGCTCGGCTGGGTTGCTCTGACTTCAATATCTGCTGTGCACTTTGCATTCACAGCTGAGTTTGAAAAGTGACAGGTTGGCAGTGACTGTGGGGACAGGACGGCCACTCACAGCTGTCCCCGCCCCAGCTCCAGCCAGTGAAAACCCCAGTCAGGAGCTGCGCACGATGGCGCACACCTGAATCCCACCATTAGGGAGGCTGAGGCAGGAGGATCCCCAGGAGTTTGAGACCAGCCTGGACTACATAGTGAGACTTTGCTGTCTCAAAATAATAAAGTTAAGAAGGCTGAGGATGTGGCTCAGTGCAAAGGTCCTGGACTGTTTGGTCAACAGTACTGAAAAGAAGAAAAAAAAAAAAAAAGACTTCAGAAACTGCTCCTCCCACGTAGCCCCAGCACCAGGCCAGGGGAGGCGCGGGAGGCGAGGATGGTGCTATAGGAAGGCCACGGCAGACTACCCGGCATGTGAGGCCCGGCTGGGCTCCAGGCCTCTCCAGCCCCCACCCCCGTAGCTGCTCAGCCCGGACGTCACCAGAAACCCGGCCTCCCCCCCGGGACTCCACAGGCTCCGGCAGTTCACTGGTGTCTGGTTCCACAAACACCCTCCAGGCGCCGGCACACAGCGGGCACAGCCTGGCCATGCCCTCTCAAGGGTCACTGTGGGGGCTGGTACAGACCCACCTCGGGAGAGCACCAGGGGGTGGGCTGGGATACGGGAGCCAGGGGAGCCCCAGAGGAGGAGCTCAGACCCAGAGCCAGGGAAAGCAGACTGCGGCTCCTGGGCTTCTCGGTAGAGCCCAGGCAGCCACAGCAGCTCTGGGCAGGGCAGGGGCAGAGGTAGGTTTTGGCTTCAGAAAGCTCTGCGCCACGCATGCAGATGGCAGGAGTGTGGGCAGGGGGCTCAGCCAATAGGAGGTCCCCGAACAGGTAGAGGCCAGAGGCAGTTGTTACCGAGGTGTGGTGGTACACACGAGTAATCCCAGCACTCGGGAGGCTGAGGCAGGAGGATGGCTGTGAGTTTGAGGCCAACCTGGGCTATATAAGACCCTGTCTCACACACACACACATACACACACACACACACACACACACACGCAGAATGGTACCCACCTGTCATCCCAGCCACTCAGGAGGCTGGAGCACGAGAATGAGAGGTTTAGATACAGCCTGGGGCACTTAAGAAGGCCCTGTCTCAAAATAAAAAAAATAAAAGGACTGAAGATATAGCTCAGTGCAAAGCCCCTGGGTTCCTTCTCCACTGCTGCAGGGAAAAATAAGTAAAAGCAGTGTGGGTATTGGGGGGCTCGGGATTGGAAAGTGCAGGTCCCTCGGTCCCAGCCATCGTGGTGGCCCCGCCCCTGTAAGAGGACCAGGGCTCACCTGGGAAGCCGCTGAGGTCAGTTAGGGACAGGTGAGAGAGAGGTGCTGAGGGACACGGGACACTGATATGACGCCAGGACTGTCTTGGGCCTGGGCGAGACCAGGGTGAGCTGAGGTCGTGGGGGGGCACCGGAGCAGCCCCACCCCCACCCCACAGAGCCCAGCCTGAGGGCAGCCTGGGACACAACCCGCAGAGGCGGCTGAACCCAACCAACCTGCCGGCTCTCAGAGAACTGGCACCCGTAGTCATCAAGACTCGAGAGGCGACACACAGGAGGCTGAGGCAGGAGGATCATCATGAGTTCAGGGCCGGCCTGGGCTGCGTAGCAAAACCCTGTCTCAAAAAACACACAAAGAAAAGAAGGCTCCGTATTTGCACAGAAACTTGGCGCTTCCACCGCAGACAAAATCGTCTCTCCATGAAGAGTTCCACTCATGCCCCCCAACCTGGTGTACCCCGTGTTCTCTGTGCTGCTTGGGGACAGTGATGAGAACCAAGAGAGGGCCGAGTCCACTGGTATTACTCCCATTTCCCAGAGAAGGCAACTGAGGCCCCGCGGCTTCCGCTAGTGTTCCGAATCAGGGAGCAGAGCAGCCTGCCCACAGCCTGAACTTTCTTTTCCCCCAGTCCTGGGGCTCGAATCCAGAGCCTTCCCACGAGCTACATCTCCAGCCCTTTTAAATTTTTTCTTTTTATTTTGATAAACAGTCTTGGTAAACTGACAGGTGCCTAGCCAGGCTCAAACTTGTCATCCTCCTGCCTCTGCCCCTCAGAGTGCTGGGCTCGCAGGTGCACATCAATCACCATGCAGCCATGGCAGCCAGAACTCACCGTGGCTGAGATGCTGGCTGGCAGCACCTCATAATCACTGTCAACCGGAAGTAGGATCCATCCATTTCTGCTTTCCAGGGTCATAAACTGGGACTCGGCAAGGGACTGTCCCCATACCTGCTTAGGAAAGTGCAGAGCCAAAGTCAAACAGACTTTGTTGTCGCTGCTGCTGCTGCTGCTGCTGTTTTGACGGTGTCTCACTAAGTAACCCAGGCTGGCCCCCAACTCACTGCAACCCTCCTGCCTCAGCCTCCTGCCTGCTGGGATCACAGGTATTCCCTCAGAAGTTTGCTGTGGGTCAAAGGACAGACAAAGCTCATTGCACAGAGAAGGAACGAGGCCTCAAGAAAGGGCAGAAGAGAATGTGGGTGCTGAGTCTTTGCAAGAGACCCCTAGGAAGAGACAGCCAGACTCAACTCTGCTCTCCTCTCAGCACCTTAGCAAGTCAGAGCCCACTTGTGCCTCAGGCTGCCCAAGGCCATCAGGGCCTGAAAGGTGGCTGACACATAGGGGCGACATCTTGTGGCCCTCTCAGTCACCGAGGATGGGGGAAGGGCAGCCACCACTGTGGGACTAACTCACAGGGGCCGGGGGCCTGGGCGGTCTGAGACAGCTGCCCTGAAAACCTCCCTGGCCTCCTCCCTCCCCGGCGACCAAATCCAGGCCTTTGGCACAAAGAGGGTTAGGCAGCTGCCCCAGGAGGCCTGGCCAGGTCATGGCCCCTGGCCGGCGCCCGCCACACCCACCCTGGTGCCCAACCAGAGCCCCAGGCCTTGGTGACTCGATCCCTCCAAATTCAGGTGATCTCCCAGCTCCAAGTCACCAAATCCTCCTGGCCTGGCAGCAGACGGAGCTGGGCACCAACCAGGAAGGGCCTCCAAGCGCCGGGCATCAGCGTCCCATCCTGAGACCTGGCCTGTGCTGGAAGATGGTGCCGACCGGGTGCAGCTGGCTTGTCCTCGGCGGTGAGCAAGGGTGGCGTCCAGGCCTGGGGGAAGAGAGAGGACCCCAGCCCAAGACAGGGAAGGTGTGAGCCAGGAAGGCAGTGTTCTGTGGAGGGAGGGCAGCACACAGACCCCAGAGAGGTGGACAGGGCGGTGCTGGAGACTCCCTCATGTGGCAATCCCATCAAAAGTAAGCTCCGGAAGCCATTACCAGTCCTAACCTGTTGCCACTCTGCCCTGAAAATGAAGCTCTAGACGGCTGTTGCTTGTCCTCAGCCTCAGTTTACTTCTCTGTGAAATGGGTCTAATGAATGGATCCTTTTTTTTTTTTTTAACGAATGGATCCTTTGACGGTCCTTGTAAGCAGCACTGATGGTCACTCACTGTCTGTCTGTTCCAAGTGCTGTCCGTGTCTCCACACCCTTCCTAGGAGGGGGGACCCAATCATGACCCCACTTCACAGATGGGAAAACTAGGTCTCGGAAAGGTGACATCATCGGCCAGGGCCAAACAGCCAGAAAGTGGCAGGGCCCGTGCTGGACCAGACTCATTTGTTCTGGCCACATTCCTGCAGCTGGGAAAGCACCAGAAACCAGGCCAGGCTTGTGAGTGCTTTTACGTGACAAAGGCCACAGCCACTGGCCACAACACACTTCCAGCCCCAGCAGCTCTGGATTCAGGCTGATCTGTTCTTTAAGAAGGAAAAGAGGGGGGGTCCGCTGCTTTGAGGGTTAAGGGGAGAGCATAGAGGGCAGACAGGAACCCTGTATGGGAAGCCTGATGTCTTATGGTCACACAATTATCTGGACAGAGCCAGCCATGGTGGTGCACACCTCCAATCCCAGTATTCTGGGAGGCTGAGGCAGGAGGACTACAAATTAAGCCCAGCCTGGGCAGCTCAGCCAAGGCCTTGTCTCAGGATAAAGACTGCTGGGATGCGGCTTGCTGTGAAGCCCCTGGGTACAATCCCCAGTACCTAAAAAAAAGATAACAGGGCCGGGGAGTTAGCTCAGTGGTTCCGGCGCCTGTCTTGCAAGCGCAAGGGCCCAGGTTCGATTCCCCGGTAACCACATAACAATACTGGGTGTGGAGACCCACACCCAGCAGCAAAAAGTACCACATACCACAGTGCCGGGCGTGGTGGCTCACGCCTGTAATCCCAGCACTCGGGAGGCAGAGGCAGGAGGATTGTGATGTGAGTTGGAGGCTGAGCTCAGGGCCAGCCTGAACCACAAAGCGAGACCCTGTCTCAAAAAACCTAAAAAAAAAAAAAAAAAGATAACAGAGATGTCACAGTGTAGTCCAGCGCAGCCTTGAACCCAAGACCCTCCAGCCTCAGCCTCCCGGATGTTGAACTTCTAGGTGTGGGCCAACCTGCCTGGTGGGTCTAGATAGACCAAGGGCACTTACAAGGGGCCCACTTCCAGGATTCCACACTGAGATGTTGGGAGACAGAGGTGCAGGTCGGAACCGGGCCTCGCCCGACCTCGGGCCCCCGAGCCTCGGGCCCCCGAGCCTCGGGCTGGACGCCTCCTCAGGGCCAGCTCAGCTCTGCTGTCCACTGGGGGAGGCCCAAGGCCGCCCCGTCCAACCCCAGGCTCCTCTCCCTCAGCTGCATTCCTGAGCGTGGGCGCTGAGATCTCCATCAGCCCGGAGCCGGCCCAGCTGGCGGAGGGAGACAATGTCACCCTGCTGGTCCGGGGGCTGTCGGGGGAAGAGCTGGCCTACAGCTGGTACGCGGGGCCTACACTCAGCCTGTCCTACCTGGTGGCCAGCTACATCGTGAGCACCGGTGACGAGACGCCCGGTCCGGCGCACACGGGGCGGGAGGCCGTGCGCCCCGATGGCAGCCTGGACATCCAGGGCCTCTTGCCCGGACACTCGGGCACCTACATCCTGCAGACCCTCAACAGGCAGCTCCAGACCGAGGTGGGCTACGGACACGTGCAGGTTTACGGTGAGACACCCCGCCGCCCTGTTCTGCCCGGGCCTCCCTCCCTCCTGAACCCTCATTTAGAAAAAAATTCTAAATCAGAAAAAAAAAAATAACGCGTGAAAGAACACTGTTCCTCAGGATGGCTCCCAGGATCCCGGCGGCCTCCTGCCCCGAGTCTCTCTGCCCCTCCGAGCAGGTGGTGCCCGGCCCCTCCCCCTGTCTCCTGCCCCACAGAGATCCTGGCACAGCCCACGGTCGTGGCCAACAACACGGAGCTGGTGGAGCGGCGCGACACCCTGCGCCTGCTGTGCAGCAGCCGCAGCCCTGCGGAGGTCCGGTGGTTCTTCAATGGCGACGCCCTGCCGGTGGCCGTCCGCCTCGGCCTGTCCCCTGACGGCCGCACGCTCACCCGGCACGGCGTCCGCAGGGAGGAGGCCGGGGCCTATCAGTGCGAGGTGCGGAACCCAGTCAGCTCGAGCCGCAGCGAGGCCCTCAACCTGACCGTGTACTGTGAGTGCTTCCGGCGCCGCCAGACACCCGGGGCTGCCTCTCGCGGACAGGGAAACTGAGCCCAGCAGAGGGAGCCCAAGGGCTGAGGCCCCTCAGCAGGCGGGCTGGGGTCAGGAAGTGGTCTCCCCTTAAACGCCCTTGGCCTAGCTATACCCGCCAAAGCAGCGTGGCCCACACCTAGAAGTTCAACATCTGGGAGGCTGAGGCTAGAGGGTCTTGAGTTCAAGGCTGAGCTGGACTACACTGTGAGAACTTTTCTCAAAGAAACAAAAACACAAGCTGGGCATGGTGGTGCACGCTGTAATCCCAGCACTCGGGAGGCTGAGGCAGGAGGATCTCAGAGAGTTCAGGGCCAGCCCAAGCTACACAGTGACGTTAAGCCCCGCCTGGATGACACAGCAAGATCCTGTCTCAAAAAACAAACACAAAATATGGGACTTCGACATCACCTTTTTGGGGAGGTACTGGGGATTAAACCCCAGACCTCATGCTTAGCAAAGCCTGCATGCTGCCACTGAGCTAAATCCCCTTTGACCTTTGACACTGAGTAGCCCTTCAATCAGAAGCAGTCCCTGCTTTGAATGGGAGCAGGGGAGGAAGCAATGGGGAGCTAGGAGGCAAGGTAACCAAAGCCATAACCAACGCTCAAAGTCATTCCCAAAGGCAGCTGGTGCCATGTGGAATCCTGGGAAAATAAACCACGGAGGTACATGACACTGACTGACGATGTAGAAAAAGCAAGATCCTAGAATTCTAGAGCCCTCTGACAGCAGAGAACTCTGGATTCCAGGAGCTCTGCCTTCTAGACTGAGAACTCTAGAAACTCCAGCAGTAGAGATGCTTACAATTTTAGGGTCTAATGTTAAAATCTTAGTCTAGAATCTCAGCCACGTAGACTTCTAGAATTTAGAATGCTATAACCTACAAGCATTGTGGAGACTTAGCATGCTAGACTCTTAAAACAGTTTGTCAAGAGACAAAAATGATCACAAGGCATGGTGCACCTCTGTAATCCCACCACTTGGGAAGCTGAAGCAGGAGGATCTCTGTGAATTCAAGGCCAGTCTAGGCTACACAGTGAGCTCAAGGCCAGCCTGAATCACAGACAGAGGTCCCCTGTCTCAAAAAACAGCCCCTTCCTCCAAAGAAGAAAACTCTCTTAGAATTTTTATTTAATAAAGCCAAGGATTTGAAACCTACCTTGAAAGGTGCTGGCCCCAAACAGTCTTTTCACAGAGTGCTAAGATTTCCATAGATGAGAAGTAATTCTCATGATCCTAGAGCAAGCTAGAGGTCAGAGGGGATTCCACAGGCCTGAGCTCTCTTCCCTCCAGGGCTCCACCTGGCAGAGAGAAAGTGAGTGGCCTGCCTCCTCTCCTCTGGGCCTCCACCATCCCCGTCTCTCCCTCCTGCCTCACAGACGGTCCGGAGCGTGTGGCTATTGTCCATGACTCCACCACCCGCACTGGCTGCACCATCAAAGTTGACTTCAACACGTCCCTTACTCTGTGGTGTGTGTCCCGCTCCTGCCCGGAGCCCGAGTACGTGTGGACCTTCAATGGGCGGACGCTGGAGAACGCCCGGGACCACCTCAATATCAGCGACATGGCGGCCGGCCAGGAGGGCACCTACACGTGCATTGCAAAGAACCCCAAGACCCTGCTGTCTGGCTCAGCCTCAGTGGTGGTGAAGCTCTCTGGTAAGTCGGCCCGGTCCAGCACTATCCTTCCCCTGAGGGCCCACGGGATGGTGACAGACCGCTTGTGCCAGCAGAGGATTGGAAGATGGTGGGTTTCCAAACCCTTCGTTGGCCAAGTGACAAAGGAGCCCGTGAGGTGGCATCATCTCAGGAGAGCACGATGCCCCGTCACGGAGAAATCAAATGGCCAGTCAGACCCTCTCCCCTGAGGGTCAGCATGGCTCACACGTCCCCCACCCGTGGTGAGATGGCAGCGTGGGGCACAGATGTCCCTTCACATGGATGCCACCGAGGCCACCAGCAGCGTGGGCCCTGCCACACGCCAAGCTTCCTTGCTGCGCGTGACCAGACTGTGGTCACCCAGCATAGGAGACACCCGAGAATCGCCACCAATGGCTGGTGGAGGGAAAATACCACGAGGAGGCCTTGTCTTCCTGCCTCTGTCCTTAAACAACCTAGGGGCTGGCGGTGCAGACAGGTAGTCTGAGAGCGTGGGGTTCTCAGGGGGCACGTGCCCGCGCCCTGGGGATGGCGTAGGGCATTCAGGCCTCATGCATCCCACCTTGGTTCCTCCCAAGTGCCACCACTGTCCCTCCGTCCATCCCTCCCGCCTTCCCTCACACTAACAGGCTGGGTCTCGTCCAGAGGGTGATACTCTTCACCCAGAGCGGGAGCGGCAGCCCCCACAGGTAAGTGGACCTCCTGCCTGCCCACCCCGGGCCTCGGAGGCTGGTCTGGGCAGGAGACGGGTTGTGGAACAGACATGGCGGCATCCAAGGTGTGCAGGTATGGCAAGGAGCGGGCATACTCCCTCAGGAGAAGACTCTGCAGCGCTGGCAGGCGCCAGAGAGAGACAGAGGATAGAAACCACCACTCCCCGCTGGGGGAGACACTGGTCAGATGGAGGAGACACGGTCCCGGCCCGTGGAGAGGTGGCACGGGGAAGCACCCCCTGGAGGAACTGCCAGTCACAGGGAAGAGGCGCTGGCTCCCGGCCTCCAGGCAGAGGGAGGCGGCAGTAGGGCAGAATTTCCATTCTGAGAGGGGACCTGACCCGGAGCAAACAGAACATGTTCTTTGAAAGTTCCCACTCTGGGGCCAGGGATGTAGCTCAGTGGGGCCTTGTCTGCTTGGTAAGTGCAAGGTCCTGAGTCCAATCTCTGGTGCCACAAAAAAAAAAAGAAAGAAAGAAAACTCCCAGTCTGATGGAGGAGACACAGGGGGTATCTCAGGAGCTCTCCCAGTCTGATGGGGCCGGTGACCCCCCATTGGAAGTTTTGATCTAATGGAGGAGACACGTCCTGCGCCCTCTAGAGGCTAGCGGGGGCGCCACGGTCCCACATGCTGGGATCCTTTGATCGGACAGAAGACAATTCCCAGCCATCTGATGGGGGAGACACGGCCCCCCCCTCCCACATTCTGGAACTTCCACTCTGATGGAGGAGACACGGGCCAGTCCTGCAGTGTCCAGGCTGATGCAGAGACCCAGAGGGCTGGAAATTCCTGGTCCCGCAGGACAGAGTCATCCCAGGCAGGCTCCGTTGGTGCAGAGACGCCGCCGCCCAGGACCCCATCCTCTGTCTCCTCCCTAGCACCTGCACGGGTTGTGCCAGCCCGGGGAGGGCCCGCCCGGCCTGCGCAGTGCCCGCTGACCAGCCCTGCTCTCCCCGCAGCGGCCGCCATCTCCATGATGATCGTGCCCGTGCCGACCAAGCCCACGGAGGGCCAGGACGTGACCCTGACGGTGCAGGGCTACCCCAAAGACCTGCTGGTCTACGCCTGGTACCGCGGGCTGGCCTCGGAGCCCAACCGGCTGCTGAGCCAGCTGCCGTCGGGGAACTGGATCGCAGGCCCAGCACACACGGGTCGGGAGGTGGGCTTTGCCAACTGCTCGCTGCTGGTGCAGAAGCTGAACCTCACGGACGCCGGACGCTACACGCTCAAGACCGTCACGCTGCAGGGCAAGACGGACACGCTGGAGCTGGAGCTGCAGGTGGCGCGTGAGTGTGCGTGGGCTGGGCTCCTCCCCCTCGGGCCGGGCCCCTCCCCCTCGGGCCGGGGTCCCTGGCCGGGCTCGCGCCTGTCCACCAAAATGACAACCTGCACCACCAGACTGGGGGCTCCTGAGGGGGTCCGTGCCTTCACGCCCTCCCCCCACACCGGGAGCCAGGCTGATGAGGGTGCTCACCTCCCAGCAGACGGAGAGAGAGTAAGCGGAGACCCTAGGGCAAGGGGCTCCTCCTGGAGGTACAGCTGGGACAGCATTCCTGCCATCGGACCTTGGAGTTTATCCCTCAAACCGAAATAGGGATGATCTCCATTAGGACAGAGGCTTCTAGGTGTGGGATTTGTATCTCATCCCAACCAATATGGGGACCCCCAGAGTCAGGGTCCGTGTCTCCTCCACCAGACTGGGGGCCCCCAGAGTCAGGGTCCGTGTCTCCTCCATCAGACTGGGGGCCCCCAGAGTCAGGGTCCGTGTCTCCTCCATCAGACTGGGAGCCCCCAGAGTCAGGGTCCGTGTCTCCTCCATCAGACTGGGGGCCCCCAGAGTCAGGGTCCGTGTCTCCTCCATCAGACTGGGGGCCCCCAGAGTCAGGGTCCGTGTCTCTTCCATCAGACTGGGGGCCCCCAGAGTCAGGGTCCGTGTCTCCTCCATCAGACTGGGGGCCCCCAGAGTCAGGGTCTGTGTCTCTTCCATCAGACTGGGGGCCCCCAGAGTCAGGGTCCGTGTCTCCTCCATCAGACTGGGAGCCCCCAGAGTCAGGGTCAGTGTCTCTTCCATCAGACTGGGGGCCCCCAGAGTCAGGGTCAGTGTCTCCTCCATCAGACTGGGGGCCCCCAGAGTCAGGGTCAGTGTCTCTTCCATCAGACTGGGGGCCCCCAGAGTCAGGGTCCGTGTCTCCTCCATCAGACTGGGAGCCCCCAGAGTCAGGGTCCGTGTCTCCTCCATCAGACTGGGGGTCCCCAAACTCTGGGACTGTGTCTCCTCCATTTGACATGACCATAAAAGTCAGGGTCTGTGTCTCCTTCATCAGAGGGACCCCCAAACTCAGGGACTGTGTCTCCTCCATCAGATGGGGCCGCCAGAGTGGGGGACTGGGCATTTCAACAAGGTCACTTCCAAGGTCATGAATCTGGCCTCCAGTGTCAGACAGGGCCCTCAGGAGCCCTGGGCTAGAGTCACAGATGTACGGTCACCCTCAGACTAGAAGCTTTCAGGACAGGACCAGTCCCCGCCACGCCCTTCTTCCGGGTTGCCGCAGGTCTTCATCCGTGTCGGGGGCATCCACCCCTCTGCCCACACTGGCAGCCCGCGCTCCCATGCCCAGGAACCGTGCTCATCTGTCTCTCTTCTCACCGTTCAGCTCCTTCCCTCGCAGGATGACCAGCGCCACCCTCCTGACCTTGAACCTGGCACATGCTGAGCGCCTGGCGGGTGGGGCTGCAGGGTGGCCAGGGCACCAGGAGGGCTAGGGGACTGGGGGCCACGGCTCTGCCACTTGCTGAGGTCCCCTTGTCCCCTTCGCCCCTTGCCCGCCCTCCCACAGCCCTGGAGTAGCAGCCTGGCCAGCACGGAGACCTGAGCAGAGAGAGCAGCTTCTGTCACTCCAGCCTCCAAAGACGAGGAGGCTGAGGTCCTGCTGATCTCCACCTAGAGCTAGAGCCCAGGCCCAGCTCCCCCGAGGCGGCATAAACGTCCTGGTCAATGCAGTGTGTGTGGCCTCTCCTTCTGCAGTGCCCCGGTCTCAGTGCCCACGCTTCCTGCTGGGTGCCCTGTGGCACACCAGGTTCTACCTGAGGGTCCAAGGCCACGCCTCTCAGCGGCACCAAACAGCCCTGTGGCCGGCCGCTGGTGCTCAGACAGCGCCCGCACCTCACTCTCAAGCACAGCCCCACAGCCTCCGGTCTCACCACGGGGGCCCAGATGCGCCGCTGACCCCCTCGTGTCCTCCTCAAGCCACCAGGAAAGGCCCTGAAAGACATGCATGGTGCAGGGGCAAGAGGGCCAGGCCTCCCTTCTCTCCGGACGCGCCTGATGTCACAGGTCAGAAGCAGAATGGCAGAGTCCAGGCTGGGGGAGAATGGCCTTGGACAGAGATGGAGCTGCCCTTTTGCGGGTGGCCGCCGGAGCTGAGACGCTGGGTGGTGACACCTCCAGAGTGAGGATATAAAATCAGGCTTGTAGGGCCAGGGATGTAGCTCAGTGGTTCTGGCATCTGCCTGGCAAGCGCAAGGTCCCAAATTCAATCCCCAGTAACCACATACCACAGTGCCAGGTGTAGTGGCTCACACCTGTAATCCTAGCACTCAAGAGGCAGAGGCAGGAGGATTGCTGTGAGTTCAAGGCTCACCTGGGCTACATAGTGAGCTCGGGGCCAGCCTGAACTACAAAGCAAGACCCTGTCCCCAAAACAAACACAAAACTCAGGA